>JANTOP010033605.1:0-11415 GCA_027564815.1 Symmerus nobilis | reverse complement strand
CGAAATTATCGATAAAATTTAAACAAATTATCGATAATTATTTCTCGTCATTTTCGTTAATTTATCGGTTTATCGATTTATCGGTTAATCGATAATGGAATCCCTAGTATACACTTATCATTATTGGATTGGATTAAGTCGTATTTAACTGACCGTTAGTTAAGTCTGGGGTTCCCCAAGGTAGCCATCTAGGTCCCCTGTTATTTCTTCTGTTCGTCAATAATATACCAAGCAAATTCAGACATGCTAAATATCTGATGTATGCGGATGATCTGAAAATATATTCCATTGTTAACAACCTGAACGACTGTGCACTTTTGCAGCAGGATATTAATATACTATCAGATTCGTGTAGACAGAACTGTTTGGAATTGAATATAAAAAAATGTAAGTCACTTAGTTTCCACCGCAAACTGGAACCTTTTATATGGTCCTATTCGATAAATAGTATTGACATAAGTCGAGGCCAGGAATTTCGTGACCTTGGTGTCCTGTTCGATGATAAGTTGTCATTTGTGAGGCACAATGATTGTATTGTCTCCAAAGCTTCCTCATTGCTTGGTTTTATAATGCGCTGCGCCAGGGATTTTAACGATCCAGATGCCCTGAAGTCTCTATACTGTTCATTTGTAAGACCCCATTTACAGACCTCCCAATTACAGTGTTCATCTTCATATAAATAATATTGAGGCTACCCAGAAACAATTTATAAGATACGCTCTTCGAAAACTAGGTTGGGTTGATGAGCTGAATTTTCCGCCGTATGCGCAAAGGTGTCAATTAATTGATATTGAAACACTTGAAGTCCGACGGTTATTTTCTGGGGCTTTATTTATTTTCGATTTGCTATCTAATCGTATTGATTGTTCTCAGCTACTATCATTGATCAATATCAAGGGGCCCCCTCGACAACTCCTCTGTAATGAACTGCTAACGTGTTCAAGGTACAGAACGAACTACGGACGATTCGAACCCATTAATAGAATGTCGTCTGTATTTAATTCTTATAACTCGGCATTCGAGTTCGGTATATCGCGACAACATTTTCGAAAATGCATCAGGGAGATTGCTCCGGACGGTTAGCTCACGTCAGTACTGTAGTACTATATTTATAAGCTCGCGGTTATTCAGTCTGTTTCGCAACTCCATTGATAACTAGAACTATGAACCTTCAATTTTCACTTTGTTCTTAGGTGTCTGCACAAATGATATGTGTCTATTAATTATTATTTTGTTTGATTAATTTAATTAATTTAATTAATTTTATATCACTTAATGTTATGTTATCTTAAATTTGTTTCTTGGGTGTTTATTACTATATCGCACAAATATTGTTTGTTTAATATTGTTTCAATCAAAACTTCCTTAATAGGATCAAGCATGCGTCAGCGGCTGAGACACTCTGCTAGCGTGCAAAGTCCAGCCCGAACAGTTCATCTGAAATTAAAAATTGAATGATATTACATAAATAGACTAAATTTTCTTAGAGCTTGACTTAGAATAAAGTAGAAAATGTTGATTTTGTGGTGAAAATGGCGGCCTGTGAAAAAAAGTTATTTTCCCCATGTTTTTTTACGTTTGCAACGCTGTAAAAAATGTTTAATATAAACTTTTTAGACATTTTCCCACGTTAAGCTCCCATAAAAAGGTTCTCTACATGCGACTTCAAACCGCAAAAATGTATGTTACTTCGATCGACTGCAATCGTGCACGCCAGTTTGAAAAACATGGTTTCGAGAAAAACGCGTTTAAAATTTTTGTCAATGTTATATTTTTTTATATATTAATGCCGGTGTAGTTGAACCTTCAAAATGTGATTTCACTCGGAGCTAGCTCTAATACCGAAAAGTCGTTTCAGGAGAAAATTCTAGACCCTTCGACGATTTCAAAAAGATTTTTTTGATATTCGATCCAAATCAAAATGGATATTCCATTATGTAATAGGATTTTTTATGATATTCGATCCAAATTTAGCGAAAGATCTCTAAGTAAAAAAAAAAAAATAAAAGCGATTAACAAAGAAAGACATGTTGTGTCTGTTTTTAAAATTTTTCACCTCGTTCAAACAAGCGACGTTTGAACAAAAGAACAACGTTCGTTTACAATTCGGTGTCTTCAAACTTTTTTGGCCGATTTTCCCGTTTCTGGTCGCTCAAGTCGAAATTGTATGCGCTGAAAAGACTGAACCAATATAGGCCAGTACAAGCCTTTCCGGCGAGGCATAGTCGACGTAGGTCGCCACAAGCATTCTATGCGATTCGGCAGCAGATTTTTTGGAGTTGAAGTGGTAGTATTTGTTGTATGTTGTTGATGTTAATATCACTGATATTGTTGACAGATGTCAAACCTACAAGAGGCCTTATTTAACATTTTTTCTAAAATTACTCCGTTTGCACGTAACGCCACCTATGAGAAAACGGACATTCTGAGGTTACAGATCTGGTATACCTAGCGGGAGCATATTTTGCCAAAAAAAATGCCGCCATATTAATTGATTTTGTACCGAGGTCTTCTACAGGTGTCTTCAAGATCCCATAACGTCTTTGGGTTACACATACACGTCGTCAATAGTGTGTTCTGTTCAATCTTTCTTTGCATTACTTGTATTTTCACCTTTTCAACGCCAGTCTTGTACGATTATTTTGGGAAGTAGCTTGGATATTCGTCTACCAGATACTTATTTACGAGTGGATATTACTAGATAGTGTTGTCGTTTCCATGTTTTATAGAACGAACAAGCAATTTCTCCGAAATATCTGAATCTTTATGTTCTTAGAGTAGTAAGATACTGGGATGATCTCCGTTCGTTTCTTAACATTCCGTAAGTCTGTCGCACTTTTTTCAATTCGATTTATGACATCCATATTAGCACCATCATTTTTTGTGATATGGTTTCCAATCATATCGATCCAATTATCCAATTATCCAACTATCCAATCATCGTATTGATTCAAAACAAAAGTGAACATCCAATGTAAACGATGATGGTGTTATACTTACCAAGGTTATACATACGGCTCGCTAATGCCGCAGATATAAAGGGTGTATTAGATAGTTTAATTTAAAAGCCTTCCGTTCAGACATTTAGAGTTTCGTCAGATTGTTTCAATTGAGATTCTAGCATTATAGAATGTGTCAATCTCCGTTTTTAAAAGATATAGGTATGCTTAGTTTTTAATGTGAACAGCTTCCCTTTTACCGTAGGTGTGAAATGTGTGATAGGATTTTGTTTTTATTCATTTTAATTGTGGCTTGATTTTCAGCGGATTATTTTTTTTTTTATTTATGGAAGAATCTTCTGTTTTCTAAAGCAAATAATCGGATTTATGAATGAAATGAATTAAATTATGAAAAAAAACTAGCTTCTTCATCAAGTGCTAAAAATAATAATTTAAGTGAGAAGAACATTATCATTCAATGGAATAGTATAAGAACATTTTATTCGCACCTCTAATCGAAAATTTAATGTGATTCAAGCGTATAAGGAGATCGCCTAAACCAATTTTTTTTATTTCTGTTAAACTAATATCAAATTTGTTGTTCCGAATGAAATGGTTGTTAGTGCTATGCTGTTATCGGGCAGTACCGTTGGTTTAGGCATCCCAAAATCACCATCATTTCATAGTGGTTTGGAATTGGCTGCAGCTGCAAAAGATTTCACTTGCGATACAGCCATTTCGGAGCCAGCAGCAACAAATCGTCCGATAACTCAGCTACAATACGATAGCGATATTACAAGAATGCCAACCACCCAACCAAAACCGATTGATCAATATCAATTGAATAAGGGATCTTTGGCGGCAGTTAATTATAAAAATATGCAGAACACATTAAAGCAACAGAACTCAACGAATCCGTTTTTAACAAATAACGGTAATACAGATAGTTTCACGGCATCAAATGTATCAACAACAAATTTAAGTAATAGTGGAAGTCCGGCCCGGGCCAGAGATCGTAATACATTTATTACACCTCCAGCTAGCGCTGCTATTACATTACCATTGCTAAGAGGTGGTGTTACCGAATATATATTTTTTCTTCCCCCAAACCATACCATTGAATCTATCTATTTTCTTCTCCATTAATTTTCTCTTCTTTTTTTAATTTTTCTGCTAACAGAGGCACCGTCTACGGAACGTGAAGATTTATTTGTGCAAAAACTCAGACAATGTTGTATTCTGTTTGATTTTTCTGAACCGTTAAGCGATTTAAAATGGAAGGAAGTGAAACGGGCGGCTCTCACCGAAATGTTTGAATATATTAATGATAACATATCGTCAAAGGGAATTATAACAGAAGCTGTTTATCCAGAGGCTATACATATGGTAAGTTAAATGGTGGGTTGTGGTTGGGTGGGTTGTGATTAATATAATATAATTACGTCATCGTAATCTTTGATTTTATTCTAGTTTTCTGTAAATCTATTTCGCACATTACCACCATCGTCGAATCCAAATGGTGCTGAATTTGATCCAGAAGAAGATGAACCAACACTAGAAGCATCTTGGCCCCATTTACAATTCGTATACGAACTCTTCTTACGATTTTTGGAAGCCCAAGATTTCCAACCTATCGTCGCTAAACGTTACATTGATCATCAATTTGTTTTGCAATTGTTGGATCTATTCGATTCGGAAGATCCGCGTGAAAGAGACTTTTTGAAAACGGTATTACATAGAATATATGGAAAGTTCCTGGGATTGAGAGCGTTCATTAGGAAACAAATAAACAATGTATTTTATAGGTGAGCTTTGGAATTATACTTATACACTTAACCGTCGTATAACGCGGAGGTTAAGTTCCATAGATATCTCTTGTTGTATAAATAACATTAAGTGAGACTCAGATCACATAGATAAAGTAGGGTTTCGTTCCGAAATCACGTGGTTTCTATTCTATGCACAACCATTGACATGTCAAACCAAAATATAATTTTTGTAATTCAACAAGTTTTGCAGAGTTTCATATAAAATTCTGATTTTAGAAAATATAATAAGATATAGATAAAAATTCTGATACGGTCAAAACGCGTTATATTGATCTGCAACCGCTTTGAACAAGAGTTACTACAATTTGTAGATCGTATTACCATATAAAGAATCCGCGTTGTATATGTACGACGTTATACAATGATTAAGTGTAATTCGTTTAAAGTATCCTCTAAATAGAATTTACGCAATGAAAAATATATATTGATTAACAATAGTATATATTAACTATGCTTAAACCTTAACTCCTACAATTAATAATTACGCCAATACAAACAAGTTACTAAGAAATGTGCACTAAAAACATCAATAAGAACATTATAGAAAATCTTATCAGCTATACGATACGATATGCGTACTGATAGATGACCTTCAACATCGATAACATGCACATAAAAGATGCCATGCATTTTGAAAATCATAAATTCTAATCTCTCGGTCAAGGTCATAGTCTACGTATTGCAAATATATTAATCCAGTTTTTACACGATCGTTTTTTTACACGCCAAAAAATGTATAATTTCTTTTGTTTTCTTTACATAATTGAGGAATTCCCATCCCATGTTCAATCATTTTCATTACCGTTTACATTTTTGAAATATTTACTATATGTTCTGTACATAGAACGAAGTCGTTGAAAATATACAGTTTTTCTGTGTGTCTTTTTTTAAACAACATGTCTAGATCGCATCCTCCGTGTAATACAGGATTGTTGTTCATTTAAATAAACTATTATATTGGGGAAAAAGAAATCCATTATATTTATGGTTACAATCATTCGATTACTCGTTGCCATTTAAATGGCAATTTCATTATGCCGCTTTCCCAAAACGACGACTATTGGCAAAAAATTGAGATAGCCAGTTTTCACAAGCTTCCCTTGAGGCCAGTTTTACACCACCAAGAGCGTTGGCCATGGACAAAAAGAGATGATAGTCGCTTGGTGCATTAGAACCTCCCAACCAAGCTCTCAGAGCTTCTGGCGGGTCATCATGGATGTGTGTGGCCTAGCGTTATCTTGGTGGAATACAACACCCTTCCTATTGGCCAGTTTTGGGCCGTTTCTTTGGGCTGTCAATTGCTGACAGTAGAGATCCGAATTGAACGTTTGGCCATAAGGCAGCATCTCATAGTGGATTATTCCCTTCCAATCTCACTAAATACACAACAAAATCTTCCTGGTCGTCAATCCTGGTTTGGCTACCGATTGGACCGCTTCGCCGGCCTGTGACCATGATCGTTTTCGCTTAACATTGTCGTATGTGATCCATTTCTCGTCGCCAGTCGCCATTCGTTTCAGAAATGGCTCGATTTCGTTTCGTTTGGCCAAGGATTCACAGATAGAAACACGGTCCGTTAAGTTTTTTTGTGTCAATTCGTGGGGCACCCAAACATCGAACTTTTTTGTAAAGCCAGCCTTACCGAAATGGTTCAAAACTGTTTTATGGTCCATTTTCATCTCCTTGGAGATGCTGCGACGGCTCATATGCCGGTCTACTTGAATCATTTCCGGGATTTTATCGACATTTTCGACGACAGGCCTTCCAGTGCGTGGCACATCTTTGACATCGAAATTACCGGAACGGAATCGACGAAACCAAAATTGCGCATGATTAGCTGTTATCGTATCGGAACCATAGACACCGTTTATAAATTCAGCCGCCTGCCTTGCGTGTTGGCCTTTATCGAAGCACAATTGTAAAATATAGCGAATTTTCTCTTTATTTACCTCCATCTTTGGCGCTTTGTAATACACGACAAGTATAAGTATGGCCCAATGCGACAAATACGTCACGAGACGAGAATATATGTCACTAACCCCATCTAGACTAAAAATAATGGATTTCTTTTTCCCCTATTAAAGATTAACGAATGACTAGCCAATTTTTAATAATCTAGTAACCTTTGTAACTGGCTCTGATCGTAAAAGAATGGCTCACATTTGGTTTTGATTAAGTGTTAAATTTTTAATAAGAAGAATAATGTATTTTGACACACCCATTGTCTTTAAGAAATGAGGAATTTCGGTGAAACTATAGTTTTGGACGGCAAATAGAGCGTACCAAATCGAATAATTAACTGTAATTCTTCTAAGATTTCTTCATATCAATAAAGCAGAACTTTGTCATTAGGGACGCTTACTAGCGAATTTACTGAGTTCCCAAGAAGCCCTAGACTAGCTGTTGGATTTTGGATTGCGATCGCAATTACGAACGACACGTCAAGACATTTCTACAAGCCTATATATATATATAATACAATACATTAATACAAGCCTATATATAAGCGCCTAATTGGTATTTTAAAAGCCGATTAAATTATTTAGTATTATCAGTGAATTAAGTTGCTATCAAATGACAAAACTAACAGTTGGTTTAAAGAAATTTATTTGTTTACTTGATTTTGGAACAAATTTCATTTTGAAGTTCCATTTATAGGGAACGAATTTTAATTGAACTAGACAACTACGAAATGCCGATCCTTAATGAATTTATTATGATTTAATACAACTAATATAGAAAAATATAACTTATTTTTCTGATATATAATTAATTAGCAAGTTATGATAGTAGCAGATATTAAAATTACATTTACAAAATAATATAAATCTAAATTCATATCGATTATAGAATTTACTTCATTTATTTATGATTTTAAATAAATCAACATTTTATAAGGCGATCACGGAAATTAACTTCATTATTTTCTATTCGGTGAATGAATACAATGAAGATAATGTCCTACATAGAATCGAATAATTCATATAAAAAATCAAATTTCGTAATAGATTTGCTACGGCCGATTCATAATAGATTTGCTATTTGGTTATCGCCAAAATTGCGAGGCGAACGCTGGCGATCGCAATATAAAATACCAAAAATGTCAAAATTAATTGTTAACGAAATATGGAAAAACATGCGAAATATGGTTTTTAGTGTTTTCGTTACGTCACGCCTGGCGATCGCAATCCAAAATCTCACTGCAGAGTAGGTTCCGCCTCAATCGTAATTAATTTGTTGTTTGAATTTTGTAAATATGTAGCGTCAATAAACTTCATCTACTTAAGGAATTGGATAGGTCTACATAGTTGTGTAGTTCGAAAAATAAATGTTTCATTTTTGCATTTTCTTAAAAAATATTCCATTCAAATTTTCTTAGAATCGGAGCGGAGCACTCGTTCTTAATTTATAAGCGTTTAAAAAGTGAATTTTAGCTATGAAACATACATACAAATACAACAAATTGTAATTTGTTTCATTTTATTTATTTATTTTATTCTCAATATTTAAATTTATTAATTTTATTTTCTCTTATGTAGATTTATTTATGAAACAGAACACCATAATGGAATCGCCGAGCTATTGGAAATTTTAGGCAGCATTATTAATGGTTTTGCATTGCCATTAAAAGAGGAACACAAAAAATTCCTACTAAAAGTATTATTACCATTGCACAAAGTAAAAAGTTTATCCGTCTATCATCCTCAATTAGCTTATTGTGTTGTCCAATTTTTGGAGAAAGATCCAAGTCTTACCGAACCAGTCGTTAAGAGTTTAATGAAATTTTGGCCAAAAACGCATAGCCCAAAAGAGGTTATGTTTCTAAATGAACTCGAAGAAATATTAGATGTTATTGAGCCAGCCGAATTTCAAAAAATTATGGAACCGTTATTTCGACAAATTTCCAAATGTGTATCAAGTCCACATTTTCAAGTTGCCGAACGTGCACTATATTACTTCAATAATGAATATATTATGTCATTGATTGCCGAAAATGCACAGGTTATATTGCCAATTATGTTTCCGTCAATGTATCGAAATTCGACGACGCATTGGAATAAAACGATACACGGTCTCATCTATAATGCGTTGAAGCTATTTATGGAAATGGACCAGAAATTGTTTGATGAATGTAATCGAAATTTTAAGCGGGAAATGCAACTGTAAGATTGATTAAAGACTATTTTCACATAACTCAATTTTTAAAATTTAGATTTAATTAAACTATATATTTCTTTCACAGTAATTATATTATTACGATAAATTTATTACTATTTAGTTTAATTTTACTTTATTTTAAATGAATGCAGTGAAATTAACCCTATAATATGGCAAGATTCAATTCTTCATTATTCCTTCATTTATTTTTTAGTGAATGTGAAAAATTATCGCATCGTGAGGATTTATGGCAACGTGTTGAATCGTTGGCCAAGTCGAATCCGGAATGGCCTAAAGTGACTGCTAGTCCACGCCCATCGGATAGTGTGAGTAATAAATCTAGTAATAATGTTAATTACGATCAATTATCCGATGGCGTTGTGTTGCCGATAGATCATATTAAATCGGAAGCTAGAGAGGTGAGTGTATGTTTGCTATAACTAATATTTCTCTGATAAGTCTTGCTATTGTCTGGACACAGAGCATCAGTTAAATATTTTTCTGATTTTATAATGGATATCATCGGTGCGCACGATATCGAAAATCATGAAAAGTGTCTTATTATCACACCATGGTGTATTCTGTACTTTTTGTCACAGTTGAACAATAAATTATTTTAAATTTTGTATAGATATTCAATTATTATCGAAAGGAAATAATGTATGATTTGCTCTTTATAATTTTTTAATTCCAGCAGCGATTACACTTATAGTTTGTCTTGGATGCTTTCTTGAAATTTATTATATTTGGCTTATCCGTCCAAATAAATTTGCTGAGGCTAGGGTAAGATTTTTTGTTGTAATGATTTTATGTCCTTTAATTTTTTTTTATTGCTTGCATATCCCCTTTTCCGGGTACATTTCCAAGACTTTAATTTAGTCATAAGCCGAATTCAAATTTTGAATGTATTTATTTTATTCTAATATTGCTTTTCAACATAAAATATCACTTGCATGAATTTAAGTTCATTGATTTAGAATAATGGTTGTTTTTGGTTCTACATATAACTATTCCTGTACTTAATTCAATGAATTTCTCGTTACGGAGAATATTTTAATTAAGTCACGGAGTACAATATGGTGTTATGCTTACGGTTGCTTATGCCGTTCAAAAGTTTTGAAATCATATTTTTAACATCGTACATACCATACTACTGGGAACAAATATAAATCGTTATACTGGTATTTTTGAACCAAACGAATCTATCTATCATCAAACCTCCCTCTCATAAAATATTCACAGTGCGACAATTAATTTTTATGACTGGCGCCATATTTCAGCAATCGGTTACGCCATCTGTAACATTGTAATTACTTGAAAGATACATCTTTCCTCTTTCAAACACATTCAAGTACATGCAAATCGGTTGAAAGATGACAAAGATATTCTACGTAAACGTGTTTTTAATCGATGTTGAAATTTTATAATGGGACAAAGAGCACAGTAATCAAATTCCACGCAAAACTTGGTAAAAACGCATCAGAAACATTTCGGTTGATGCAGATAGGGCAATGATTGCTTAAGTGATTTTACAAATGACCGGAATACTTCACTGAAAATGATGGAAGAAGCTCTGCAGTGGGAGTGCTAAGTCGAGTCGATGCGATTTCAAAAATTAAAACAATGCTCATCACATTTCTTGTTAGCAAAGAAATTATCCACAAAGAATTCATTTCATCTGGTCAAACAGTTACTGCCAAATAATATCTAAAACTTTTGAAGCGTTTGATGGACAGAATCCATCGTATCCGACCCGAATATCGAGATCCAAAGAGTTGGTCGCTTTTGCACGATAACGCGCCATCTCACAATCCAATCATTGTTCGTCAATTTTTAGCTCGAAATCAAGTCTGTGTGGGTTTGGATCCGTGTGACTTCTATTCCCCAAATTCAAAGTAAACTTGAAAGGATGTTTGTTCGCAAATATTCCGACTATCCAACCAGCTTCAACACGGGCTGTAGACGCAATACCGCAAAATGAGCTGGATCATGCATTTGTATTATTTTTGAATCGCTGTAACAAGTGTATTGAAGCAAAATAGGATTATTTTGAATAAATAAAACAATAACTTTCAAGATATTTTGTTTCTATTGCTTTCTATAGCCCCAGTCTTAACAATTATTTGTCGCGCTGTGTATTTTAAATAATCCATAATGAGAACTTTATCCAATAATAAAATAAGTTTTATTGGTGTGATAATGGTCTGTAATATCTACTTTATTATCACATTGCGTGTTATGTTAGAGCAGTGGTTTCCAACCTTTTTTTGACCAGGGACCACTATGATATTTTTGTTTTTAGCAGGGACAACAAGGTTTTAAGAATAACAAACTGTATTAATATTTTAATATACTTTATTTGAAACTTCAACATATGTGACCGTCCACAGGAAATAGTACCAAATCTTCACCGAGTTTTTATTTTTTCTGTACAGAATGCATCCTGCTGAACATGCAGGTATTTTTAGAATTTTTCTATCATTTTTCGT
>JANTOP010033594.1:0-11416 GCA_027564815.1 Symmerus nobilis | reverse complement strand
TTAAATAAAATGTCAAACTTTTTATTTTTGTACAATTTTGAATTTAAAAAAGAAATAAAATAAAATATTAAAAAATAAATCAAAAATAAAATTACTATTTCTATTTATAATATTTATATTATATTTTAATGTGCCGAAAATATTGGCTAATTAAATAGCGAAATAAAATCAACAACAACAAATTAAAAATTATTAAAATAATGAGAGAAAAAAAACAATGATATTTATAAAATATTGACAAAATTCTATATTTTTTAGATTCAAAAAATCAATAGATTTGTAAAAGAAAAAAATTAGCACACTTATTATATTAAATAAAAATATTTAATGAATTAATGTAAATTAAATAAAATAAAATAAAAAAATATATTTTGATCAATTAATGAGCAATATCGGTGTGCCATACTGTTTGGACGCGAGGATATAAAAAAACATTCTTATTTTCTTTTTTTTTAAATTTGGAATAATTAAATAAAAAAAAATGGTTAATAATAGATATTATTTCAAAAAGTTTTTAATTACAATTAATATTTATAGGAATTAAAAGCCATGCGTATCGGATAAGAAGGGTTCATGTAGACACAAATTAGTTTTATATTCTATTTTTATTTTTTTATTTTTATTATATTTATTTAAGGTAGTTAAAACAATAATTGAATTAATTTTGATTAATGAAAATAATTTAAATTGACAAGAATAATAAAATTGAATATTGGCCAAAAGCGCTATAGCAAATTGGTGCATTTATTTAATATTTAATTAATATCTTGTACCATAAATATATTTTCTAACAATTTAAATCTCATTTTGTATTTTCTATTAAGAATTATATGAAATTAAAAAGTATAACCTTCACAAACCTTTCATTGAAAAATAAAAAAATAAAAATTATAATTAGAAACGGAATTAGAAACAATGTTTTTTTATTTTAATAAGAACAGACATTAAATTAAACCCATTAATGTATAAAAACATCGCTAAATCGGTGATTATTTACATTGGATTTTAATTCGAACATAAAAATAAAACGATGATTTCTGTGATTGTCAAAAGGGTGCTTTGTCTTATAAGGTCATCAATTTTTCGGCTACAAAATTTTTAATTTATTAAACAGACTAAAACTATTCAGCATTGGTGTGCTTATGTATGATATATTTCCATACATTAGCGTATACTTAGGCTTTTAAGAACGTTCTGTCAATAATTTAATTTAGTGGTTTCACTTTAATTTTGGTTCCAGGAACCATTGAGTTAGATGGATTTAAAATTTGAAAATTCTGTTCTTCAGACTAGTCTAGTTTTACTTATCCCTTTTTTGATAGCAAACAGAGTCTAATCTTTTACTGCCAAGCTACCTGACAAATGGACCTTATTTTACAAAACACCCTGTAAACCTAATGCTGTTGAAACACACGTGCAAAAAAACGTTTTCTTGTAATTAGTCAAATTGTGTGTAACATTATTCATGAGAAAAATATACGACATAATATACAGTAGTAGCCGCTTATTATGAACTAGGTTCGGGATACTGCTGTTTCATTAACAGTATCTGCCTGAAGAGTGAAGATGAATGCAAAATATACATGCGGGGCAGAACCTTAAACGCTGTTAGAATAAGTTGCATCTACTGTATATTATCAAAACTCAAACACCAATTTGAGTCGATGGTTAATAAAGTTTTGAAAAATGTTTGTTTTCCATTTTTTGTTTTTAAAAAGTTTTTCATTGTTTTTTTTATGATAAACAAATCGTTCGAAGTTTTTCATTAAAAATTTGTGTTAAAGTGTTTGTTTTTTGGTGTTTATTTTTTCAAATTTTTTTTTTCGTATACTTTGCAGTACCTCCCAATCTCTTTTCCGGACCTCGTATTCCAGATCCCATTTTTGGCCCTCACATTCATACATTCGATCGAAATATTCTCGACAATAACGTTTTAATTGTTCTGCAAAACGAACGAATGTGAGTTAAGAATAAATAAAAAAATGTTTTTTTTTTTTTAAAAAGACAATTATGGAGGAGACAATTATGAGTTTTTAACACCGATAGTTTTGAACGAATGAAACGACATGACCCTAAACTGCCTCAAAAAACTAATTTCCTATTTTTTTTACAAGAAAATAATAATAATACAAACTAAAAATTAAAATAATTTACATGTGCAATTTTCTGCTAATACAACTCAATGTGTTATTTTGTTGTTTGTCTCAAAGAGAGTTTCGAGTAATGTTCGTTTTTTTTTGTATAAAAGAAAAACTCTTAAATATTTAAAATTCTAAATCAAAGAAAAACGGTCAAAAATTATTTTAAAGAAAATAATAAAAAAAAAACGATCAATTTCAGATTAAAATTGAACATTTTGAACATTCACCTCCATCTGTTTAAGTTTGCCCGTTCGCTCTAAATCATATTTATCACCCTCCAAATCGTATATCCTTTTCCAAAATGTCTGACATACTGTTTGAAGTTCAGCTGAATTTACATTTAATTTATTATATTAATTTTGTACAAGATAAATTTTTTGACGAATTAGAAATTAAGGGAAACTGGTTGTCATGATCCTAAAATCGGACAATAATTTTGTGCTATGATCGCCGATTAAGTAATTAATGTAATTAATCAACAAAATTAAGCATGATAAACGGTTACAACTACCATCAAATATATACATGGGATAAGAACGGATATGTTGATACTTCAAGTTATCTGTTAATTTTTCGAGGACCTAATGATGTTCATTGACTTTTTCAAATCAATGAATAGAATAAGATAATTGTCCGTAACGGGACAACAATTTAAACAACTTATAGATCCGAATTCCGATCAATAACAGGATACCTGATATTTTCGTGTGAAAATTTGATTTGAATTATTCATTGCCCCGAGAGATATAAAAATATCTTGAAGTCTCAACAAATTCTTAATGTCCCTATGCATAACGATACTTTTACTCTTTTTTTTTATTTTCATTTCAAATTAATCTACTTAATTAAGTAATAAATAAATATACTGTACAAAAATAATAAAATTAAAAATGATTATTTAACACTTAAAAAAAATAATTAAATTATTTAAATAAAAAATGTATGTAAAAAAAAGCCTAGACAAGGGGGCAAAAATGGTCTTGCCTCAAAGTCCTTTTTCTGTACTTCATATTCATAATCAAACTTCATCTCTTCCAATTTTCCAATACGCTCATGGTATTGAGTGCAGATACTCTTAAGAGCCACTATAAAAATATTGGTGGATAGGAAATAAAATCAATATCCAACAAAAAAACATTTTATAAAATTATAATTAATTAATTAAAAAATGTATCTTAATTATTATGAATAAATAGTTGGTTGGTTCTTTGTGTTTTACTCATACGATAGATTATCCGTATATAATTTCACGGCAAACCCTAATTATTTAAAATGGAGAATTGAAATGGGATCCTATTAGTTAATGATTAAATTTAAGCTTTTCAAAATATATGTATGTTGTAAATATAATATTGTTTTATTTGTTTAGTACAATGAAACTGTAGATGCAATATAGTGTTATAGTATAATATTATGATTAAAACGATATGTAACCGGAATCGAACCAGTTCGATCTATCAAAGATTAATTGACACATGCTGAAATAATTTCTTAATTGTCTCTACTATTACCTAGAAAATTATTTAATTTTAAATTAACTAAACTATGATCGTCGGTAAAGTTTCTTATGGCTAGCTATTGGGTGATGGAGATTAAAGAATAATTACAATAATTGTACAATTATTTATTATACAATTAATAGGCTAGGACCTTCTGTAAAATTTTCGAGATAAATAAAATGAAGAATTTACATTTATTCGAGCGTATTTATCCTGCATTTTGAAAAATTCTGTCGTATAGCTTTTATCTGTTTTATGAAAGATATTTTCAAATTGTTTCATGAACAATAATTTTGAGAACTGATAATTGGTTAAGTGGTAAGGGAAAATTTGGGAAGCTGTTTTTTTGGAAGAAAGTTGTATGATCAGTTTTTATTGTGATTCACTATTTACTTACTATATGATCTACTGAAGGAAGGTAAGTGCCTTTCCTTTCGTTCCTGCCATACCCATCTTACTACACAGTAAATAACTTTACCAACATTGATTTTTTGATTCCGGTACATACGTTTTCTTACATGAAGAAAATTTGAAGAAAGGAAGAAGTGCGAATTAGTTGATTTTAGAGATAGAAATATAGAAAAAAAAAGAGTTGAAGAAAGGAAGAAGAAAAAAGATGTCTACTGAGACGACATAAAATATATATAAAGTACAAAACAATCCAAAAACGATCTCATTGTTTCGATCAATTTGATTTGACAGATACGACAAAATGCTTTGTGTAAGCGGGGGGCTTGCGTTCGGCAGCGGCGGGCAAATGTAGAGAACAAAACAAAAAAGAAGTATTCACCTCAGCATCCTTCCGTTTGACGACATATTCTAAATCGTACTTAAGATCTTCCAAATTGTTAATCCTTTCGTGTAAGGATCGTAGTACCGATTTTAATGTGTCTGTTTTGAGGGTGAAAATGATGTGTATAGTTTGTGATTTTTGGTGTGTTGTGCATTTGATATTTTTTTTTTACAATAAAAAGAAGAAATTTTTATAAAAATTATCCTTAATTAACATCCTTTCGATCCTACTTTTTCATATCAAATATTATTATCGAATGATCTGATTTCTTAAAGAAATTAATCTCAATCAAATTGAATACCACATTTATCTCACCTTCATTCGCGCCTGCAAGATCCTTTGGTTTACCACACCGTTGCTCAATGATCCGTCTACGTTCAGCTGCCTTACGTTCCTGTTCCTTCTTCAATTCTTCGGCGGCCTTTTTACGGAGCAACAATCGAAGTTTCTTCTTTCTTTCTGGAGTCATGAAACCTTTCTTTGCCTTCTTGGCCTTTGAGGCTTCCTCCATACGCTTACGTACCTCAGCACGTTTACGTTCAATTTCGGCTTGTTTAGCCTTCTTTGCCTGCACATCGAAAGAAAATTAATTCATGAATCAACCAACATTTTTTTTAACGCAATTTTTTGGAACAGAAAATATTGTTACAATACGTCAACAAAAAACATACCACATAACCTGGAGAATTGGACCGAAATTTGTTGTTTATAAGGAGAATAATTTTTTAACATTAAGGATTTTAAATATACAATTCAATAAGTTGTTTATGTTATAACCTCCTCCAATTTGGCAGCCGCTTCATCGACGGGTGCCGCTGGTGTAGCAGGTGCCTTAGCTGCCGGGGCAGCGCCAGGCGCAGCGCCAGCTGCCGGTGCTGCACCAGCAGCAGGAGCCGGTGCTGCACCAGATGCAGGAGCCGCAGCGGCTGCTTTCGGATCTGCAGCCGGTGTTGCTGGTGCTGCAGGTTTCGCATCACTTTTCTTCCGTTCGGTCGCCTTTTTCTAGTGGAAAAATAGACACATTTTAATTATATTCATTAAATTGTATTGAAATTTTATTATTTAACAAATATACAAATATGTTTGTGCGTTAAGTTAATCATATGGTTGTTAGTGCAAGAAAATAGACTTAAGTTCTATATTATTAAATCGGTTAAGAAAATAAATAAATAAATAATTTCTCCTAATTTTAGGTACAGCTTCGCTAGATGATTCGCTGTGACCAATTACAACATTAAAATGATGTTAATAAATTCTCTTATTTCTTGGACCGTTTCGTGGCACTAAAGCCATATTTCTGTGGTAACAAGCACTAAGTGCTTAAGTCGTTTTTTTCAATTTTTCAGGAGAGCGATTTATAGTTTTATAAATTTATTCTGATACATGTATTTACGCGGTTATGCATTTTTTTTAAATTTCTATATTTATTCTATACTTCATTCTATTATTATATATTTTGGCTAAATTAAAGAATTCGGTTGAGAATTTTTGTGGGTATATGCAATCGTACATGGTCTTGATAACTCAATTTCGGCTTAAATACAGTTAAGCAGTTAATACTTGTTACCACAGATTTAAATGTATATATGGTGACAAGAAAGAACATTATAGACGATATGAATACAACATTGAATTTCGATTCTATTCTATTCTTACTTACAACTTTGAATTGTAAATTAATTATTCCTAATTATAATAAAGCTTGTTAAGGTTAATAAGCATTTTTTTTAATGATCGTAAAAAATTAAGAAAATTTATATTTACCTTATATAATTACAGCTATAAATTATAATTAATCTTCAAACTGTCGATTTTGATGTTTTTCATTTTCCATAAATAAATCCATGATAAGAAGAATTTTGAAAAGAAAATAAAGGTAAATTGTTAGGGCATTTTTTTCCATTGTCATTAGAAAGGATTTTCATGAAAAATCAACCTACATAAAAATTTTCGATGAAGAGAAGAAAAACCTTTGACGCCAAAAAATCTATTATTAAAAATTATTTATGTAAGTTTAATAAACAATGTCGTTAAAAGTCAGAAAGCCATTCAAAAATGTTCAATCTTAAATCAAGTCAAGAAAATTATTATTTTTGGCAATCGTTACGATTTTCTTTTCTTTATAAAACCGAAAATTATTTGGTCTACTGTGTAGGTGTTTAGAGGAAAATTTAAACAGATTTTCCACATATACATCATACATTTTCTATATTTTATATATATTTTCTTTCATGCTGAATGTTACCAAAATACCAGACTAATCAGAAAGTATTTTGAAATTTTATTTTTATATATTTTTTTTCTTTTAAAACTAAATCGTATAGAATTTCATGCATGTGTGTATATGCGAAAAATCGGTTTTAGAACGCGAATGGAAAATAGAATTTTCTTGATACGCACCTCACCTCATCGTCAGCCATGTCGCTTTTTTTATATATTAAGAAGAAACTACTGAAATGAAATGGAAAATAAGAAAATTTCTCTTTAATTTATGTAATTTAATTTTTGGATATATTTTCGATAAATGATAATATTTAATTTCGTTAAAAATATTCTGCAACTCTTATGAAGATGGAAATAATATTCAATGAATTATTGATCTAATTAATTCATTTAATCTAATATTAATCCATTTATTAATTTGAAATTGTTTACATATCCAATTGTACAGAATAGCTATGAGATGGCTTAACACCAGCTAAACTAAATCTAAAATAAATATTATATCTTAATACGGATTACTTCTCAGGATATACTGATAGTCGTCTTCCTAACAACTTAATACCTCATAAAATCATTGCCTAAAAGGCATCTAAAAATATCCTGTAACACCGGATATTTATAATTCTGTACCATATCTCATAGCTATCATAAGACGAATTTATATTGGTTAAAGCTGTCATTGTGCAACTACGGGCAGGATAAATTATTTAATAGTTAAATAAGTTAGTTATTGATTAACTTCATATCGATGTGGTGAAAAACCTCTGAAGTAAAATTGATTACTTAGCACATGCCCATTAAATATTTTCATTATTTAAAAAATTACTATTTTTGTGGCCTCTTTGCTCTGAACAAAGCAGTTATGAGCTAAAGATTGGCTACTGTATATAGCATAGCCCTTCCAATAAAGTAATTTAAAATATTTTTGCGCAAACCTAACATGTTGCAGAGATACACACATATATCCACGAGGATATGCTTTCCAGATTTGTACTCAGTGACCCACCCTATTTACTAAAAAATCATCGACGTTGAGACTAGAGTCAAATATATTGCAGTTAGATCGGCAAAGTATTACCCATATTTTCCAGATATCCTGAATTTGATGACATTAGTAAAAGTTCCAGTCGAAATTGTAAATTGTAAATATGTTGGGTAGTAATAATTTAGTGACTGTTAAGGGATATGGCTTCAGTATCCAAGCAGAATATTTCACCTTAGTAATTGCTTATCATATAGAATATTTTAAAAATAATTTCCTTAATATTTTATATTTAGAAAATCATATCAAGAAAAACGTAGGTTTCTGAAATTTAGAAAATGAAGCAGAGCATTAGAAATCCGTTAATTTCTGAAACGAGAAATTAAGGTTTGAAGTTATTTATGAATTATTTAAACTCCATTTATGATACATTCATTATTTAATATATGTTGTAACAATCGAATAAATAATATTTCTTTAAAAATGATTAGAAGAATATTAGAATTTATTTTTTTACGAATTACCTAAACACATAGCCGACTTTTTAGTCGTGGGGGTCCTAAGGCCGTCAGGCCGAGGGGCCCCTTTCAAATACATTTTTTTTTATTAAAATAAATATACTGCAACTTAGGAAATTATATATCACACAATTTATTATTATGCATTAATATAACATTAATCAAGGTTCAAAGTGGCTTTTCAAGATTTGGAAATTTAATAATTATATCGTCGTATCACATGCTTGAAACTAATCTTTCAAAATTTTCTGTTCCAATTTTTGTATGATCACTTAACATGATTATTGAAAAAACAAAAAGAAGATATTTTCCAAAATTTCAGGTGCACCTAAGACCGGCGGGCCCTAGGGCCCTAAGGCTTCTATTGGGCCTAATCGTTAAGTCGGCTCTGCCTAAAAATTTTATTAATCATCTGACATTATTCTTTTAATAAAAAACCATTAATAATTTATTCTAATCAGGTTAAAATTATATGCATAACAAACATAATAATTAATTGAATATATCCAATACTAATGCTTTCGTTAATTCAAATTTATTAATTTTAAATATTGTTAATTTTCTGAAATAAAATCATTTTAAAATAAATTATCTAAAATTAAGCTTATTAATTTATTGTTAATTATATTAAATTATTATAAATAATATTTAATTATAATATAGAAGACACCAAGTTGAATTACCACAAGAATGGTTATCGCTTGTATTAAAATCGTGTAGACGATAGTGGCGATTTATGGCAATTATTTAAAAAGAATATTAAATTTTGAAATATCCGATTATCGAAAAACCGAATACTTATCAAAATTAAGTTTACTTTAATATTTCGGACGATGCAGTTCCAAAGGAAGATTTTCTTTATTTGTAAAAAATTAAGTTAATTTGAGTTACGCGACAGCTGACAATTTTTTTTTGGGAATTCCATAAACATTTACAACTAGATTGCAATTGACGGTTTCCTGATTCCTCCCCTTGTTTTACAAATTTATTAAATATGAAATAACTATGCAGTTCGCAAATACAAAGGTAAATTTTCAAAGTTTTGCCTACACGATTTTTGAAGACACCCTTAAGGCATACCATTACCTTGGATCCCCGCGAGCCTGTTTTTCTTTATTATAAATTGATAAATATTAAATAAAGCACTTATACAAATAAAATTAATGCGAACAAGGAATTATGTACATTCAAGGGGTTCCGCTGCTCAAAAAGTTTGAGTACTGTCGATCTAGTACTAGAGAATCAGTGAATTGTGATCGGTGTACGTCTTTATTCTGAATAATTTTTTAGTAGACGTTCTCGAACACCATTATTTATGAAGGTAAAAATTAGAGATATCTGTAACCGAATATCAAATCGGTAAGCAAATCTGTAGTGGAGATGGTGATGATTGGTTAAAAGGCAGATATATTATAATTACAAAAATTCCACTATAGAAGTAGTGTTAAACCTAGTGCTACTTTATATTACCTACAGCTAATTTTACTAATTTCTTTACCGGGAATAATTAAAAGATTGTAGGCGATTAGATTATAAACAATTTTTTATTTATTCTCCGAAAATATACGACTAAAATAAATTTGCGATTTGAATAATTTTCCTCCAAAAGATAATGGGAAATTTGCTTCTTTTTTTTAAAAAAAAAAAATATTTTCCCTAACAGAAAATCGCATGAAATTGTTTTTCGCTTTCTTTTATTATTTGACTTATTTAATGTTTATTTTTAAAATAATACACAGAATTCTATTTATAGTTTTTGAAGTATTTATTTCTAACAGGGTTGGATGGGTGTAAGAGTGTGTGCATTTTCCGAACTGAAATTGAAAAATGAAAGAAGAGAAAAAAAAAATTGAACTGAGTGTGAAAATGAAAATTGGGTGTTATATTTTCAATCTATATCCATACTCCTTTCATACATTGACGAAAATAGATTTTCAACTAACAAGTCGCCAAATTTGGGTGTGTGTGCAAAAGCATTCAAATTATTCAAATGAAAATGATGAAAATTTTCAATGAAAAATAAATATTAGTATTGAATTACATTTGTAATGAATCAACGATTCGAATTAATATTTTTTTTACAATGAATTAAATAAACTTTTCATTTGTTCATTGATTTTGTTTCAAAATTATTATAAATTAATAATTAATACCAATATCTGAATTGTTAAATGAAAATTATGTGGGATTTATTTTAAATTTATTTTTATTCAATTTGTTTCCTTCATTTCATTCTCTCGATCCTTAAAATTGTAACGATAATAATCCATATTTTCCCTTTAATTTATTTTTAGCTGGCTGTTTGTACTCGTAACATAGATTGTTCGAAGGAATTTTCCTCTATTACGTCAATGAATTATAATTATATATTTAAACCAACAATTATTTCACAAAAAATATTTCCATCTCAATATTAATCCTTAAAAATTTATATTTTTAACAAAATTGTATACACTGAAAATAGGAAAAGAATGTGCCCACATTTGTACCAAAATTGGTATGTGGAAACCCGAGGAACTCACCTAGGAAATTAAAAAAAATATGCTGCGAGCTAAAATGTAACGCGACCGGACTATGTGAACTTTCCGACGGTAACAAGCTGACTAAAATAATTTATCGGAAAAACTGTGCCAAGCGCAAGTTAATCTAACATTTCGGACCCCAGCATCAGCTAAAAATGGATTTTCTTGTTTGTGGAAAGGAGAGATGGCAGTAGCGATTGTGTAAAATGTATAGGAAGAACATGCATACATCGATGTACATGAATATGAGAATTTAAACGATCGGTGTGGTGACTGGTGATGACTATATACTCAGGAAAATATATAGTTTTCATCGGAAAAACGATCAAAATCATACCATGAAATCTTTCATCACGGAAACATTTCTCGATCATTTCCCATTGCACTTGCGCTACCGCCAATAAATATAGAATCACCACCATTTACAAAATCTCCAAGGGTATCGATTCACGGATAATATAGAATTTCAACTTTTCACAAGAACTTTCAAATTTTATGCATTTCATACACATTTCTTAGTATTTTTATTTATAAAAAAATATTAGTAGAAATCGCAAAAAGGAAGTAGGTATATAAGTGACAACTTCCTCAGGAATTTCAGATTTTCTTCAGAATTTTGGTAATTGCCATGCCTTTTCGTTCGATTACACAGCTCTGCAGACAGGGCCGTCGAGAGAAAATTCGGGCCCGGTACTGAACACCGGCACGGGCCCCTATACAAGACATGAAAAATTAAAG
>JANTOP010033583.1:0-11417 GCA_027564815.1 Symmerus nobilis | reverse complement strand
GATTTTTTTATATTTTTTCCTAATGTGAAATAAAGTTTATATATTTTTTAACCTAATTCAAAGAAAATCTCAAAATCTTAAAATTTTAAGATATCTCATTCTTGCAATATGCAAGCGATATGGACATTTCGATCGATCAACACCCTCAGTTCATCGAAGCCGTTCTTATAGAAGACGACCCACAACCTGGTACCTAGAAAAGAAGTAAGCGAGCATAATTGCGTAATATAATTGTGGAGTAGGCCTGACGGTTACCACGTAGAGCTCACACGTGGTGTGGGTTCAATTGACCGATAAAATTTTACTGCATCCGCAATGGATTCAGTGAGTACCCGAAATTATTCGTAACAAAATGCTTTACAAGAAAAATAAAATCAACTTTTACCGTAGAACTACAAACAAATTTGTTATTTCACCCCAAAGCTTCTCACCCATATTTTTTCCTATTTTTTTTATTAATAACTTTTTTATTATTATTGGTACGTGGAAAAATTACTTATAAAAGTTGTAGAGCATTGAATTATCTACAAGAACGCAGTATTCCAATTTTTTGCCACGCTTATTGTAAGAGATAAACGAATAAAATTATTTCACCCTTATTTTCAAGGTAGCGGGCAAGCCCTTGCAGCTCCAGACCCGAAAACTCAGTTTTAAACTTAGTAAGCCACCCTCTTTCGAATACAAAAAAAAATCGGGCGTCCCTTTCAAATATGTTTTACCAAATGACCAATTGCCTGTAGTAATAAGCCAACTTGTGTAAGAAAACGTTCGAGCCTCAATATAGATGGTATAAGTTATTACATTATCGCGGTAAGTTATTACAGTATAATTTGAAATCACAAATTATATTCTTATTGATATAATTCTACTATAAATATTGACCGAGCTTCGCAAGGCTTCATAATGACTATGAATGTGAACATTTCAACTGTTAAGTTCAAACTCATTAATTATTATTAGCAATTATATTAATTTTATTTCAATTCTCCATTTTTTATGGATAATTTTATAATTATAGAAGCATAAAAATAATGGTGGCGTAAAGAGTGGTTATCTATCGAAAAATTAATTAATGCATCTCTCAATCATTACCATTTATCGAATCATCACAATGGTTTTATAACACATGATAACCATTCAAGAAGCATTAAATTATTGGCAATATATTCATTACAAGTTTCATTATCAGAATATAATTATCATTTCATTATAGATTTTTTCTCGGTGTATAGTATTAACATCTTTATAGTTACTCATTTAGTTAGTCGGCCATTTCATCGAAAGTCTACAATGAAGATTGATATGAAACGCGAATGTGTGACATGTGAATGTACTATGCAAAACTTAATGAAATGGCTAAAGCTTTTTTCAAGATCAGATAGGTTGCAAATTACCCATTAGGAAAGTGAGGATTTTAACTACAAGGTGGTACTAATTGTATAAATATCGCGATGTGGAATGAACGAATTATAAAAACTACAGAAGAAAAAAATATTTCGTTTTCATTTTTAACATAAATCATTCATTCCATAACTGATCTTAACCAAATTAAATAACAATAATAAGAATTTAAAATTATATGTATATTAAAATAATGTAATGGCACGAAAATCATCATTCTGTCGATTTTCAACAGAACACGTCTAATTGATTAGATCAATATTTGAATTAAACTTTCAAATTTAACTACAGTTCTCAAATTGAATTACTCAAATAATCACCCACATTTTTAAATAAAGTTCTATCGTTTTTAGTTACCTCTGTTTGATTTAAATGGATGACAGAGCCACACGCTCTTGCGCTAATCTAACTTCATACTTGAAGTATTAGTGATAGTGGATAAATTGCTCTTTAATAGTCACAATAACTATACAAAATATTTGCAATTTTCAATTTCGGCACAACTGATTTAATTGGTTACATATTATTATCTACTAGATAAAAAATAAAGATATTATAATTACATTAGGCTATAGCTAGTACAATGTAAGTGATATTATATGGTACTACGAACACATACAATTTATCTACCTACATTTTGTAATACCATTTTAAAAGTACGAGTAGAGTATAATTTTTATTCCAATAAGCAATTTTAACAAAATTTATATATTCAATTTTAGTAGGAAGTTGCTGTTTGGTTCAAGAGAACCTAACTCTTATTTGCCGTAATTGTTGACGAATTTCAATTAGACCGATAATTTGTTAGAAGTCTTATCTGGAAATTTCATAACAGAATTAAAGTGGTAAGAATGAAAATCGATATTAAACAATTTTTGTGATAACTAAATTTCAAGCAAGAGTTTTTTAGATTTTCACTGACCTTAAAAATATACGATTGCATGTTAATACTTAGTACAGTATTTAGACATAATTTTAGAGTTTATAGATATTGATATTGAAATACTCGTAGATAATTAATTATAAGTTATTAAATAATATATTTTCTAATAATAAAATTGATTGCATTGACGTTTAGGTATAGTATGCATTAATCAAAATATTTGATTACGTTAAAATTAAAATTAAAATGATGGAATGATTGAATTTCAATATAACATCCATATTATATTATCCATGATGTCAAACCTTTGGTTTTTATATTTATTTTTTCTTCCTCACTTATCAATCTGCTTTGAATAAGATAACAATACAACAAATTTCGATAAGAAATCGGATAATCAGTTAATATTGATTATCAACCAGAAATTATCAAATTTTATTTATATAAATCCAATTTTGAAGACTTCTGGAAAAATTTTATTCATAATATACTGTTCTCGACTGAATTTAGTAATTGTGATAAGTGTAATAGGTTCGTTCTGGCTTTAGGTATAGAACAATCTGATTTATTAAATGTGACCTTCACAATATATAATCTTAAAATAATTAGATACGGTTATTGTATTTAGCATAAATTATTCAATAGGTTATAGAAATATACAAATCTAATTGTCACTTTGTTTTAAATTCACATTATATTGATAGATTTGATAATCAAATAAATTAAACGATTTACTTTTGATTGATTTCATGATTCTAAATTCTTGAAAAATTATTTCAGAATTTAATGTTAAGAATAACTTATACCCTTTAATTATGCAGGTATTTGGATAATGGAACTATAGATACGCACGCATATGCCAATACATATAATCGATCGTCTAATGAAATTTACAAGATACCCTACCTAAAATATAATGTTTCTTTCGAATATTCCGCGAATCCTATAGAGTTTTTGAGAGTTTTGTAAAATTTTGCACATTTGAGGACAGAAATAGGGACAGTTATATAAAATGTTACCTACAAAATATTATATACCAAATTACAAAATTTTATAAATGACAAACATTCAAATGTATGTAAACTTAGATATAGCATCACAGAAAAACAAGATACACAAAACGAAGCGAATTGCAGCAGTTTGACATATCCTATATGCAGCGCAGCACGAAATTTAGCCAAATTTTCTGACATCCTCACCAGTTGAAACGTTTTGTGCAGTATTGTCCATAGTAAATCAAATCGATACATATGATTTTCAGAACAGTGTGAGGATCTAACGTACCACAAAATGTAATGAATGCAAACATACATGATGTTAAGAATTTCTCACATTTTTAGTTATTGTCAGTCATAATTTAAGTAAAAATATCAAAAATACAGCAGTGATTTCTATTTCTATCGTTGTTACCAAAACGGTCCCGATTTCATTCTCATTACGTTATATCGCACATTTTATAATAATTTTCCATATGACAATGACTAACGTTTTCTTCGGATAGTGCTTACCGTCAAAGCATATCATAAATGTTTTCCTGATTAATTTATATTATCAAATAAAACAAACAAAATAAATAATAGAGTTTTTGAATATTGAAAAATGAGTATAACGTATTTTCGCGGCGTAATTTATGTGGTATGGAAATTAAGTTATACCGTTATACCTATATACTCTTATTTCATTATTCGAAAGATGTTAAGCAAGAATTTAATCCACACCTAGAATATAACTAGATAAAGTACCATAAGGGTTGAAAGTTCGCGAAAAGCGGTTTATTGTGAATATCTCGTTAGCCGTTAATTGCACGGAAAAAGATATCAATGTTTTTTGTAGGCAATTTTGAGAGCTATCTGAAAATGATCTCTATTGCGAATCGATTTTGCAAGCGCGTGAGAAAAAAAATGTTTCTAGGAAAGGTTATAGCAAGATCCTATAGATTTAATCGTAATACGGTAAAACGGCGTATGGTATGGGCGGCAAATTTTTTCAAGCCTAGGGCGCCACTGTGGTAAATTCGCCTCTGGGAATGCATCATAGTTGTTAGAGGTCTACTAATACTAAATCTGTTGCTCCTCCATCTCCAATAAAATTCACTACAGCTATGTCATTAGTAATAAATTTTTTCTTTATAATCTAACTACGACGATCTCATTAATTAACTCTTAGCTACGACGAGTCAACTTTAGAATATAAATAGAGGATCTAATTTGAACTAGTTATTTTCAAACGCCTCGTATCTGTTATAGAATTTAGATTTGTTTGATCTAAATCAGATAGACTACATCACTATGTATTAGGGTGAGTCGAAAAAAATTGCTCCTGTACTTCTGTACTTGTACCTGTACTTCTGTAAACTGTAGAAAGGCTTCTCGCCCATCATGCAGAGTAGCATAAAGTGGTTGAAATTGGTTTATAATTCCCCTTTTCCAACAGAAAATGTTCTTCAACTTATATATCATGATAAACCGTGATTCTGAAAATGTTGCAAATATAAGGAATTTATACTAAAATTTAAATTATTGAGGCACCTGCTGGCGACTATTACTCGATTGGGCTGAAATTTTACACATGCTTTATTAGCTCTTCTACGTAACTTTTCCGCACTATTAGAATTCGATTATCGAAAAAAAAAATGTTCGACCCACCCTACTATGCATGCTTGCTTGATATGAGGAACCACAGATGTGATGATTTATAGTGACAATTTTAAAGGTTGGTCGGACGTATAAAGTTGCCTGTTGACATGTTGCATATCTCTAAAACATCAAGATGACGACGTTGCAAGGCTTAGGAATGCTGCGGCATTAGAGCTGTAAGGACACTTAGGACACTAAACCTAGAAATAAACTAAGTACACGGCATTCACACAACTTAAAAGAACCCATGGTAAGGTAAATTTCGATAAAAAACACTAGAAAGGACAGCTATATAAGACAGTTTCTGGAGAATATGGCAGAGCAAACACGACGAGCAGCTGATAGTAACAACATATGAGATATGCCTTGCGGAAAAGCTAGTTAAAAAACTCAGTCAGTACACCGGCTCCGTAGAGCTGAGGACCGGGAGTTGATTACGTTTCTGCCGAATTGTTAAAAGTGGATATTGAACAGAGTGCCCTACTAATGAAATAGATAGTAGACCAAGTAAAACAGTTCAATGAAATTCCAACTCCTTGGACTGAAGGCTTAACCGAAAAAATTGCCGATAATCATATCCATAATAATTCACGACCATATTTTGCAAATTTGATGGAACGAAAAGAACAGGCAGGATTCAGATTTCGATAATCCTGTGATTATCCTATCTGAAGAAGAAGCTCAGTTTATCCAAAAAATCCATGAATATTGTTTTTGGACTCTAGAGGGGTTCTAAATGTAAGTTAATATATTGTGGAAAACTGGTTTACTTTCTGGGGGTAAAACAGGGCTGTAACCTTTCACCTACATTGTTTCGACTCTTCTTGAATTAAGTTATAACATAAAAGAGCACTGATGTCTGGAAAATCTTTGCTTCGCTGATGATATTTGTCTCTTATTCATAGAGTTAAATACGTAAAGAAAATTACACCGACTTATGAAATACGCAGGGCGAGTTGAATTAAATAAATCACCGATAAGACTTCTACTTCGTGTGGGTATAGGTAGAGCCTGCGAGTTATCAGTGAAACGGTAATGCTAATAAACGAAAAATAGAGTTTTCAATATCTATTTTATTTCAAGCGTCTCAAATCTTTAGGAATATTCATTGCAAAATTATTGATAATACATAAAATGGCCAGAATTTCTATCATAAAACTAAACCAAGGAATAATAATATAATCCTATAAGTAATTTGGTAATATTTATATTGTAATAGGCCGCAATGAGGACCATAAATATTCGACCACTCAGCGAAGAGCTATCAATGCGAGCACAAAATGAATTGAATGAAAATCCATCAAAAATTCAAGATGATTTAGATGCAATACGAATATGGCTATCAAAACAACAGCATATTATCGCGAGGACAGGTAAGCACAATCTTATATAAATAAATTTGCAATTTGCTCAAAGATTAAAAACATATAATAATACATTATTGCACTACATTCATTAAAATGTCTTATATAACATTTCAGACGATCAATTTCTTATCGCATTTTTGCGTGGTTGTAAATACAGTTTGGAACGTGTAAAACAAAAAATCGATACGTATTATACCATCCGTACGGCGATACCAGAGTTTTTTCTAAACCGTGACCCATCCAATCAAAAATTATTGGAAGTACTCCGGTTGGGGCTGACATTACCATTGCCATTATTGGATAATAAGACTGGAGCGAGATTATTTTTAATAAAACAAGGCGCATACGACCCACATTATTTCTCAATACATGATGTTATGAAGGTATTTAAATTAACATAAATCAATGACAAAGGTGTTCCACGTATTTTTTATTTGGTTGCTATCTTGAAACATTTTTCATTGTAGCTATAAATTAATCTTGTTACCCACTTACACTTCAGGTACGCTAAAGGAATCGCTAAAACGAAAGTTAATTTCCGAAAAAGCGTAATTGCGTGGCAAGGCACTTGTGGCAGCGATGATCTTCTAAAAATTTTTTAATAATAATTTTAATTTTTAAATGATTTAATTTTAGGTCAGTTACATGATTACGGAATTGATGTTTCGTGAAGACGACGATGCAGTTATATCAGGTCAAATGGTTCTAGTCGATCTCAAAGGCCTATCATTCGCTCACATAGCACAGTGCTCACCTACTCTTATTAAGTATAACATTTTATTTATTTCAAAATACTTCTAGTTCAAAAATAATAACATTTTTTGTAGACAAATGACATCATCAATACAAGAAGCATATCCTTTACGTCAGAAGGGAATACATTTCGTTAATCCAACAGCCGGATTTGATGCTCTCTACAAAATCTTTTGTAATTTTATGAGCGGGAAAATAAAGGAACGTGTAAGTAATAACATATCTTATCACACATAACTTATCTTTTACCACAATATTTCATTTACTAACAGATCATCGTGCACAATAATTTCGAATCATTACATCAACACGTTAATAAGAAACTGCTACCTGCAGAATATGGAGGTGATGCCGGAACAATACAAAATATTGCTGAGGAATGGGAACGAAAATTATTGGCTAAACGGGATTGGTTTTTGGAAGAGGCAAAGTATCAAACGGATGAATCTAAACGAATCGGAAAATTGAGAAATGAGAATATTCTATTTGGCACCCAGGGTTCGTTCCGTAAATTAGAGGTGGACTGAAGGAAATTTGGAAATATAAATGTGATCATCAAAATTGTTTAAATAAATACGTTTTAATGTTTAAGCTATGTACTTTATTAATGAGATCCAAATCTTTAAGTCAGACCTTGATTCCGACCTAACTACATACCTACCATATATGACACAGCAAGAATACAAATTAAAGTATGATAAACAAAATATGTATTACTTTTTATTGCACGAGCAAGTGTTTAAGAAATTATCTATTGAATGAAAAAGCTGTATGTTAAGGGGTTACCCCAAGCTTAAACGTCAATTAGATGTACAGCTTAAACTAGTCCGTTGACTACAAATTATACGTTCAGCTATTTTTTCAAAGTGAAATATATTTAATCCTGTAAAGTTTGGACTTGAGCAAAGTCGTCAATTATTTGTAATAATAGATCTACTTAACTTCTGTTTGCTAATATATCAATTTAACCCGAATTGAACCCGTGTTGCCATGTGGTAACGCCTAAGGCAACGCCTATTTTCGCGTAAACTGTGCATGAGCTAGATGGGACATTGTCTATGTAGTTAAAATCAAAAAGTTCTGAGTAATAGATTAAAGTCAAAGTTCTGAGTCAATTTGGGTTTTAACTAATACAATACTATTAATATGATGTTCGAAAAAGTTTTAGGATCGTGTTAGGCCCCTTAATATAGCATTTGGAATTCTATGACTATTTTTAACAAATCATGCGTTCGCCACTCATTATTATTATATTACATAAAACGTTAAAAAGTATAAAGGAAAATGTATATTATTAGGTATATAAGAAGGTACTAATCACCTAATCTAATCGAAAATAACGAAGCATTGTAAAAATTGAAATACCCTATGTGCCATATAATATAGTACTAAAAATCTCAAAATGTAATTTAAATTTTCCCACATTATAAATACGATTTGTTTTTTTCTTTAAGTTAAAGAACAGAAGGTATTAAACGTCTTACGGTTTATGGTAAAAATTTAAAATTTAATTTATTTAAATCGATTTTTTTTTTATTTCATTTTAATATTCTAAACTTCTAAATTTCTGAAGAGAACGACAGCTTCCCCATATTGTTACGATAGGTGCCTCAAAATTCAGTCCACAGTAGGGTATAACGAGAAAGGAATTAATGAAAATTAACGAACAAGAAAAGACACAAACTTTTAGTGCTTTGCCTCTCTTGAATAATTCACTTTTGCAAGTTTAGGTACATTTTCTTCAAAATTATAAAAGATATCAACACGATTTTTGTTTGTTTTAACGGAATGAATACAATACTTATCGATATTGCTGAGATTTTTTCCATATGAAGACAATGTCATGTATAATTCTGAATCCAATTAATATTTCTTTTTATCCCTCAGATATCCCTTAAATGCCTATTTTGGAGGTGGGAACATGTATGCAAAATTTCAGAGAAATTTGCCCAGTAATTTTCTAGAAAAGTGTACCGAAAAAGCGGGTTTTTTCTATGGAAAACGACTGAGGAAGTTAAATGTAAAAGTTTGCTTGACAATAATTTCTTTTACTAAAAGTTTTGTTAACATTTACATAGGATCAGGTTTACAAAGCATGTCCGCTGGAGTAACTTCTCCAAAATTTTCCTTAAATTAACTGATTTGGAATCCAGCGTACAGAATCTGTCAGAAAATCCGCCCGTATATAACAGGCTAATTGCTTTCCTACTATTTGAGGTGAAAAGTAAAATTAAGCAAAACATCTAATTTTGTAATTTTATCAGCCTTCAAACTTTCTGTTTTTATCTCTTGATTAATAAATTGCAAAATCAAAAGCTTCTTTTTATCAAAATGCGAACTACTCAATATAGACTAAAATAGTAATGGTTTCGTACAAAACAGTCGTCTCTACTGGCATTTAAAAACCTGGTGTGTATAATAACAACAAAATTATTCAGAAATGGGCAGATTTGTTTATTTAAAATTATTCTGATTTTACAATCATGGCTTCATTACGGCCCTTAAATAAAGCTCTTGCACAACATGCACATAAGTATTTAAATGAGACACCAGAAAAGTTAGCAGACAATTTAGATATATTTCGTAGTTGGATATTGGATCAGGTGAACTTAAGAACACCAACAGGTCAATTTATTTTTATATTAATTTTCGGTTCCAAGCTACCAACTAATGGATTATTGTTTCTATTTTTTTATTTGAAATTTACAACAGATGATCAGTTTTTGATAATATTTCTTCGCAGTTCCGCTCACAATGTTGATGAAGCGAAAGATCGGTTTATTACATATTGGCGTACTAGAAGACAATATCCGGAAATATTTAAGTTTCGTGATCCAACATCGCCACGTGCCCGACAAATTATGAGTTTTGGGCAAGTTGACTAGGTTATTACTTATTATGACTAGGTCTGCAACTACGAAAATTAGGATTAAGATTAAACGGGACAATTTGACAACAAACGCAAATATTTTCAAATTTTGGTGACTCGAAGCTATAACCTTTTTACCGCCACTTTCTTAGCCTATTCACAGAATTTAGTATAGTACTTAAAGCAAAATGCTTTAGTGGTAATTGATTGATTGCTATAAATTTCAGGTCATTCATTCCGCTTCCATATACAAATGGCGATGACGGACCCAGGTATATTCTAATCCGTCCAGCTGCTTTCGACACTAAACAATTTTCGATAAATGATATGTGCAAATATCACATGTTAATCGCAGATATTCTATTGATGGATGATGATAACTATTTAGTGGCCGGCTATATTGGGATACTGGATCTACAAAATGTTACTCAAAATCATTTCTTACAATTCGATTTAGGAATTATTAAAAAAATGACAACAATCAGTTCAGAAAATTCACCCTATCGTCTGAATTCGTTCCATTACATAAATACACCTTCTGGATTTGGGACTATGTTGAACATGTTTAAGATGTTCATTAGTGAAGAGAAGAAGAAGCAGGCAAGTTTCTGAATTTACTAACTGAGAACCGAATTATGAAAGTTATTATATTATTACAAACTGCTGTTTTAAAAATTTTTTTCCAATATAAAAATGTAATTTAACTACTGTTTTAATGTAGATAAAAAATCTCGTAAATAATTTCTTCATGCATGTATAAATTTTCTACTTCCTATCTTGATTAAAGCATTTGCAGTAGAAGTGAATACAGCTATACAGCTATTTCATTTCAAATAACATTCATATAAATTCAGTTGTACTCGATACTATACCTACGAGTTATGGATTAAATAATAATCGTGTTCTTATTTTCCCAGCTATTCGTGCATGGACAAAATTTAGAATCACTTTACGAGTATATTCCGCAAAAATTTTTACCGTTGGAGTATGGTGGTGAAGCTGGTTCAATCGACAACTTGATGAATGATTTATTAAGGAGACTTGTCAATTATCGAGATTATATCATTAAGTTTGAGAAATATGGAATTAAAGATTGATTTTCTCTACAAAATAGTGCAATGGCCTTATTCTATATTTAGGTGCGTATTGAGTAACTCTGTAATGTTAAGGTTGTGTTGGTGGTCTGTTGGAGTATTCACCTCATTTGGAACATAATTTTGTAGCAGATTTGTCGAGAAGAGTATTCAATAAATCGACATTGGTATTTTTTTATTGATTCTGGCGCCAATTCAACTTCTAAATTTATTTAAGACATCAGTTTTCTGACTGCGAGTTATATCTCGATTATCTTGTCTATGATATTAGGGCGTAAATATGTTGGAGCGTCTACTAACGATAATAGCGTCGATAAGAGAGACGAGAAATACAAGTGCATATTTCTTTGCTTATTTCTTTGTTTTTATCGCATATTTTTGTGGTTTTTTTTTCATTCTCTTTGTGCGTCTACG
>JANTOP010033572.1:0-11419 GCA_027564815.1 Symmerus nobilis | reverse complement strand
TGGCTTCGAACCTTCGAACCTGCAAACCTCCCTCTTCCAAAGCGAGCGTCATACCCATTATACCATGGAAGAGGTGTATAGCGCAAGATAAAACTGGGTTATTGTCGCCAGAATTTGACAAAAGATTGCACAGATTTCACTTGTCGAAATGCTAACATGTCTCCGGCTAATATGTCTCCGGCTAACAAATTCGCAGAATGTGCAATACATGTTGAGTAAATCGGACCTAATATTTGACATTGAGCTCCCATATTTTGTATATTGTATGAATTGTCGGTTAAAACAGCATAAACTTTGGCATCATAGCGTCCTTCAGCCAGCGAGACCGCTATCTCTATGGAATAAAATAGATTTGCACCGATTTCTCGAACACTGGAAAATTCAAATGATTCCAGAAAATCTTTTTGATCGTTTGACGTCGCGAGCATCATCGGAACGTAGTGACGATTTGCCGAAGAATTGTGCCGCCAATAAATCGAGCTTGTCGAATTCGACAGGCTTCACATTATCCAGAAAGTGTTTCAATTTTTGTTGTTTTGGTGTTGGGCATCTAAATTCTATCGTCTGTAAAATTTAAATGAAATTGAACTTGACTATAGATAATAGTACAAAATTAAATCACATCTTGTGAAGCATAAGATTGTTTTAGGCTTGAGTTTGCTCGAAGTAGACAGTGAATTTGTAAATGGACATTAGGGGATGATAGAAGACAAATGTTACGGTTATGACTTTTCCAAAGAATTGTTCAATTGAGATTATTAAAATAATGTGGTGACCCTACAAATTTGTTGAATGAAGAATAAAAGAAAAATGGATCAAAAACTGTTCTTAACAAATAATAATTAGTTAAGAAAAAAACTAATCTTCTTTTTTTTTATTTTTCGAACGACCCGGAGTCATGCAAGACGACACAACAAATCACAATTTTCTTCTTTTTTCGTATCTTAAGTCTCACAAATTCGTTACAATTATATATTTATTTTCACCTCAGAAAAGGGCGATGGACTGTGAGAATTGGAACTGGGAATATTATGAATAGGTCCGCCAAATCCTAGGGCTGCTTTCTATGGACTAAAATTCGCTTGCATAAATCAATTGAAAGAAATTCGATATCGTTTCTGTATAGAAATTTCAATGCAATCGGCCTCAATAAACTTCGCACTCATCAGCAACAGAAAGGCTGCATCTGCTAAAAATTGCGGTCAAAAGTTGACTAATGATGAACTTTTTCAGAATATACCACATTTTATTATGAACTTGCCATATAAAATTCAACAAGAAAATTCTGCACTGGAGAAAAAAAAATGCAGTAATAAAAAGGTTGATAAATAATTTGCTGAACTCTCATATTACGTACGGTTGTGATGAGACGACTTTTCGCTTTTTTTTCTTCTGTTTTTTAAAATTTAGTTTAGGATTTCAACGGCAAAATCTGTGTGCAAAAACCAAAGAATGGGCAACAATCCAGAATATCATTTTACTAGAAAAAAAACGGTATGATTTACACGGTATGATTTAGTCTCCATAAAAGACAAAAAAATAGTATGTCTAATTGTAATGAGGTTTTAGGCAACGCAAATATTTGAATGTTTCAGAAAAATTATCTATAAATAATATATCTTTAATCTTTAAAAAAAATCTTTTAATTAAACAAACGAAATTATTTATTTACGTAAAAGTTTAATTAAGATATAAATAATTATGCAATTAAGAATTTAATTAATTTGATAAGATAGGTGTTATATAATATTATACGAGTACATTTATCATTCAGTAGCGGCTCGGTTTTCTAACATGAAAATGAAATCATTTTATTTTTCAAAATAATAGGAAATCTAGATCGTACCTACCAAATCTAAAAGAAATTTCCCCGTAAATCCATTAGGAAACCGTAAATTTCTGTTCACACACATTATGGATAAATCGAGATTTACATTTAATCATTTCTTATTAAAAAAATTCAATTTTATTTTCGGGATTTTCTACTCTGAGATTTTCCAAGAAATATAATTTTGGTCGACTGAATTCGCGGGTTTGTTTTTATTTAGAATATTCCGTAATATTCAGATTTTTTCTAGCATTTCCATGATTTTTTTTTTATTTAATTTTGTAAATACACCTACGCCGGTTTTTTGCCTATCCTTCGATTATCCTTTTTTCCTTTTCTCTTTTCTAAATTTCTATTCAACATACAACCATTCCTCTTTTAATTCGGAACGAGCCGCTTTTTTTCTAATGACTTTGTCTTGTATCAAACGATGGGGTGTAGTTCAGAGCCATTCCCAGTTTATCGATTATTAAATATTAAGTATCCTTCTCTACCTTCTTTTCTTAATGATATATTAAAAAATTTGAGTATTTAACCAGACTATAGTCTATAGTGGATCCTATATAAAGGATTGGTACTCTCAATACTGATACTGGTTATCATTATCACCCCAGTTCAAATTCCAATATACATATTTTTATAATTAAAAATACTGCAAGTTAACGCATTTTATATTATAATACGAAGGTTAATAGGTTAATTTTCATTATTCAATTTTTTTTCATAACGATTGCGAAATTTAACACATTTTTTGTATAATGATCCGATTCTATGAATAAATTGTCTAATATAATAAATTAGCATTTCGCTGAGAAAAAATAAACGTTTTTTTTTGTTAAATTTACCTTGAATTTTTGAATATTTTTGTATATTTACCTACTTCAAATTAAAATATTCGAAGCACTCCGCTAGGTTACTTTCTCTCTTTCTCTCCTACCCATTTGTTACTTTAATGTGCATAAAATTAGCGGGTAATGATCTTTCTCTAATAAGAACTCACGTTTAAGGTAAACGTGGCCCACATTTGTCGAATTGTCTGCCAGCTCCAATTTCTCGTTCAAATTTGTCGTCAATTGTTCTATGGAATAGAATAGACGTTTTTTTATGATGAAATCATAACTTACCATCCCCGATATCGAGTATTTGATATTATGAATGCAAGGTCGGTATTATACGAATTCATTATTATGTATTTTTCTTATATAATGAATATTATTTGTATAATAATATGCAGTTTTTATCTGAAAATGTCAAGTTAACGTATTCGATTTACAACACATCTATATTCCGCTTTACGACCCAGATACATTCTGGGAAACTTGGCCGGAAAAGGAAATGTCCTGTAACCGATCTTTTAGGAGCCCTATTTAGAATATTGCGGAATTAAATTATTAAATGTAGTTGTATGTTTATATGTATTAAATTACTAATCTGTAAGAATTTATATTGAGAAAAAAAGAAATTTATTAGATAATAACGCGCCACTATTAGGTGCCCATCACTGGGTATGAAGTAAAGCGAAACCAAGCCAGGCCGTTTAGCGAAATGCCGTATAGCCAGGTATGAGTGTATATGTAAATATATTGCAAACTTTGCTCATGCGATAACGTACGTTGTCAGCAAGAGAATAAGAAGAAATTATTAATAATTTGCAGTAGATCATTTAAATGTGAAATAGATCTTTGGACGTGTATGCATAATAATCGAAACAGGGCTGAGTTCAGAGAAAATCAAGTTTTAAAACAACTACTATATTACATGCGGTAATTCTATAATTCTTTTAAAAGCCAATTGGGTATTGTCAAACCCAAAAGTATAGATTAAGTTTTAGTTTACTAGAAATTGGTTGTTGGGTTGGCTGGCCTGAAAAAAGGAAAAAGTTTCAATTAGACAATGTTTTTTGTTAAGGGTAGGTGGATAGGGGATGCGAAATTAATATATAATATCTATTAAGAAAGTATAAGAATAGGACGTGATTCGGTCGGTACGGCTTCAGAAGCATCAAGCATGGAAGAAGCATCAAGATAAAACGCCAATAGATATGTAAGTCACGCATGGGGATAAAGCGTTTCTCACATCAGCAGGGCTGTCCAATGTCCAAATAATCAATTGTTGTATAGAAGAGGCAAAAAAGAAATAAACAATGGAAAGCCGTTATGAATATTCGAGAGTCCACTGCCGTTATAGAGAAAACATCATAGCGTCAGCGTTGTGACTGGATTTTAATAGATAATTGAAAAAACATAATTACTTGGTGTGAATAAGTAAAGTAGAAATTTATGGAATTTATACAGAGTTTTTTATGCGATTATCCTCAGAAAGTAAGCATGGAAAGGCATATTATAACCAGGAACAACGACTAGATTTTGACGCAAATTACTGGCTGCTTATGGTGTGTTGCGGATGTAAATTAATGGAAGGACTCCCCTACGTGGAAGATCCGGAAAAACCAAGTTTGATTTTCAACAAAGATATTTGGGTGAAAGATCCCTCGGGCAATGATAAAATGAGCTACTTGGAAAATAGAGCAGCCGAGCAGCAGGTCTAAAATAAATTTTGCCCGATATGCTTACGCATAGATACTGGCGTTTAATGGCCAAATTTTACGTTAGGCGATTTTATTAACGATTTTCCAAATTTTTCGACCTTCTGTAGTTTATTGACTTTTCCTGGATTTTCTGGCATATCCGTCAACTTTGCTGGGAGATTTTAATGGATTCGTCTGTTTGTTGTCGGAACTTCCTTCAATTTTTCGCAATTAGTCGGGTCTTGATTTCTAATTTTACCAGACTTTGTCTCGGTTTTTGGCAATACCTTTGCAGCTCCTACCAAGTCTTTTCCGGACTTGACATTTACTCACTTTTTCGTGATTTTTTAAACCGTTTTCCACAAAATTTGGAATAGTGAAGGGAGGTCAAGAAAAAATCGAAAAAGTCCCAAAAATAAATTAAATGACGAGTTAGAATAAAAATTGGGACAGTCGGGAGGGGCCGAACGAAATCTGAGATTCCATTTAACTATAAAACTATCGGATTCCGTTTAAGATTTCTACAATATTTATTATGCAAATTTACTGTGGTGAATAAATTTTTAAGTCCGGCGAAAATGAGTTGATGAAGCAGTATAAAAATTTTACAAACGTCAAAGTCTCTTTATTTCTACATCTACTTTCAATATTATATTTGTATGTTTTTCTGTTTTTTTACTTCTTATGGTATGTATTTTAACTCACAGTGATGTTAAATAACATAAGGTTAGTTTTGGTGATGTAATATTTGAATACTTATCGTTGGATTTAGTTTTGTGGATCCAATTATGACCATGAAACCTAGGAATATTCATGATTTATGATGATATTATTTTTACATAAAAATCCAATAAATAATAAATTAGGCTTACGTCCTCTAATGAATATTTTGAGAAATAAATTTTGAATAGCAGTTTGTCGAGTCGTCATGACTGGGATTATTTCTGAGTGAAATTTTACTTCAAACTAAATTCATAACTTCGGTGGAAATAAATTTGTTCAAAAATATTGTTAATAATCGAAGTTTATCCGTATAAATTTACTCTATTCTACTATGCTTGCGGGTCGTTTATACTCGGACCTCTTCAAATTATTTCGTTTTGTCAAAGAAATATTTCACAAATATTTAATGAAAATTGAGAAAATTCAGATGAAAATTAAGGATCGGAAAATAAAATCGAAATTAAAAATTTAGTTTAAATCCGAAATTTTTTTTTTTTTAATATGAAAATTCTGTCAATAATAATTGCCTTTTGGGTTGCATTTTTTTAACTGCCAGCCGTTGGCCGGATGAACTTGAACATCATGCAGAATTTTATGAATTTTATGGTCTGACGTTTGTGAAATTTCATCGATTATGGATTTCGGAAAATGTCCAGGAATATTATTTTATATTCGTAGTTTAAAGCTTTCTTTGAGCTTATATGTTTTTTGAAAGCTTTTCCAGGAAAATTTTTAGATTGGATTACAATTTAATTATTCCGATGAAAAACGGATATCAAGATAAATTAAATTAAATTTTAATTAAAAGCTTTCGATGAGCTTTGGGCACTTTAATTCAGTTTTCTTTGAGAAAACTATATGGATATAACAATAAAATTATTTGGATAAGAAATAATTTTCAATGCCGATCAAATTATTTTCCAAACTTAAAGCTCTATTTAAGCTTTAAAATTTTCGAGAAGCTTTTGTAGGAAAATTGTCGATTTGATTAGAATTAAATTAATCAAATAAAAAGTGAACCTTAAAACATATTAAAATAATTTTTATTAAAAGCTTTCGATGAGCTTTGGGGGCTTTAATGGAGTTTTCTTTGAGAAAATTATTTGGATAACAAATAGATTTCAATGCCTATCAAATTATATTCCAAAATTAAAACTCTATTCGAGCTTTTAAATTTTCGAAAAGCTTAGGGAAAATTAAATTAATCAGATAAAAAGTGAACCTTAAAATAAATATAAAAAAATTTTATTTAAATGGTTTTGGTAAGCTTTCGAGATTTTCGTAGATATTGTTCCAGAAAATATTAAATTTGACTCAAAATCAATTAATTAGATGAACAATGGGTAGCATTTTAATAATGCACATTAAGAGCTGGTTGTTGACTACAACTGGTATTTACACTAAAGCCACAAATTACCGACCTATTTCCTGGTTTTCTTAGATAGCTGGAAACCGTAAACGGCAAACAATATCCTTGAATTACTAGGAAATGTAGCAAGTGAAATAAAATTTCAGAAAAATTGATGAATATGACTAGAAATTAGGTGGACAATTTCGTAAAAATGATTAGATGCTGGATGTAGTCAGCAATCAGAAAGAAGTCTTAACTGTAACTTAACTAATTATCAACAAAAATCGATCTATTTTATTGGATTTTTTTCAATTAAAAAATTAAGTTATTGGTAGGTGATTCAAGTCATCCTCTATTCGAATAAATATCGAAATTTCCTAATTTAATAATTTCTGGGAAATTATATTCATTTTCCTGAAAAGGACCCATTTTTCTGTTGTTTTTATTTATCGACCGTCCTAAAACCAGGTGTACCTTACCTTATCACACAGTACTTATCAGATCGAATTTTTCAAGGTTTTTTTTTCGGTATTTCCCGGAAGGAAAATGGTCAAAATGAAAATGAGGAAATGACCGTACGGAATCAAGGAATAAATCGTATAAAAAATTTGTTTGGAATAATAGACCCCTTAATTTACAAGTGGTCCCCCAAATGATGGAAATAATAAAATTGCCACTTCAAGAAAATCGGTTTGAAAAAATTCCAAAAAAATTTATTTTTCAATAATTTGAATTGGATTTGATTAAAAGATTAATTTTTCTATCGAACAAAATGAAAACATTAAGCGGTTGTCCCAAAAGCTTTATTTTAAAAGAGACGTCAAAAATTTGGTTCCTACAATTCCAATAATCTGATCGATTATCTCGGGGCGATTTTTTAAATATTTTATTTCTACTCAATCCAATCGAAAAATTAACAAACAATATGTCGCATGACAGGGTTAAATTAACCTTCATCAGCGGGTGGTTCCAATTTGATAGTAATTAAAATAAAAAAAAATCATCAATTTTCTAAAATTCAATCGATTTTTATAAAAAATACATCAAGTGGTCAGTATACAGAGCAGCGGTGCGCAAGCAGGGTAAAGACCTTAATTGGACAGGGTAAAGACCTTAATGTTGTTGGGAAGGTAGAAGAAGACTTATTTCAGAAGGTGTACTGTACGCCTTCTGTGCATTGGACTGCAGGCCACTGCTGAGAGCTGAGATCTAGAAATAATCTAGAGTTCACCTAGAAATTCGTCGCATGTATAGTTTTGTAAAACTACTATCTCTATTGTTCTCTTTTCGAGTTTTTGGTTAGGAAGGAAATACAAGGAACGATATATAAATCTGAGACATCTGTCTTGCGAAGGATTATCAAAATAATATGAACCATCATCCATCACAATTTATACAGTTCGCACTGTAAAACGAAATCGGTTGCATATTAATTTAGGATCATTAAATCTAAAAATTATTTCTTTAAACATCCGACCCTGTTTATATTGAAAATTTATTATTATTTTAGCTGCAAAAAATAATTACATAGATATATTATACAAAAAAATGTTTTACCGTCATTATTAAAAATTTTCTAGAAAACTTATGTAAATAAAGACGAAAAATATCTAAAATTAACAGACATATTTTAAGCGAACTGTTCAATAAGCACTCAAATATTCTTTGCAACAAGAAATATGAATATTTTTTTTTCACCATTCATTTTTCACAATATGATTATCAGGAAAATGTCATCATCTCTCCTCTTTACTTTCATCGGAAATAATGAAAAATTGAACAGAAAGAAAATGTCTGTTTTTCAGATGTTCTTTTCATTTTGCTGTTGGTATCTTAGGTACAAGGTGCTTCCGTATATTATACATAAAAATTCTCATGATGCCCGGAGGAGGTCATCCCTGATTAACATTTAAGAGAACAAGGAATGTTTGTTCATTCCTCTCTATAAACACATTTCAAATATTATACGACGAACCCTTGAAAAACACCATGTAAATGGATACCCACTTCAAGCAAGCTGGGTTCATAAGACATTTATAATTTCTTTTTTTTTGGTAATAAATTTTTTCGATAAAAATTCATTTTGTCCTTGAAGCTGCAAACGGACGCGTCTAAATGATAAACAAATTGAACTTCTGTTATGTGTCATGTCTGAAAAGAAATCGTCCTGGGTAACGTTTATTTGACCAATAGCCCATAAATCATTGAATACAATACGACTGGATAATATCTATCTGGGGAACAATTACGAATTGGGATCGATTTTCTTTTACTTTTTGAATATAATGAATAATATATAAGGAAAGTTTAACGATTTTGACGGTCATATCTCGTCCTTGTTAATAAATAGAAAATGGGACACGGGATGAATACAAAAAAAACGACAATGGAACATTAAATTATTCGATAATATTAATAACCTAACGAATTTCAAGCAACTGCAATCCACCTGCCGGTACACTTCATGGATTTGGAAATTCAAAAATCTGTGGGATTCAAATTTGCTTTTATAATTTTATTGATTATTATTACTTAACACAAATTTCTTTTTCTAAAATTTAAATATAGAATGAGTTCATCAGAAAAGATTATGTTATATACGAATTATGACCCGGTAATATTCATAGGTAATATGGAAATTATTTTGTGGGAGATTAAGTAAGATTGGGTCTGGATGCATTAAATATAATTAAATTATCATGTTCCGTTTAGTCATTCATACTAAAACAGAAATATGTTTCATAATGTTCAACGGGCAATAGTTTTGAAATTTGAAGGCACAAGCACTCATGTACTTCTTAATTTAAGTACAGAAAGTCATATATTTAGTCAGATGTGGATAATTCGACCTATACCAAAGCCGTGGTGTTTTAACCCGAACCTGCGGATGGATGGATAAAGTGTGGGAAAATAATTTTGAGCGAGTACCATGCTTTTTATAGTTTAAATCCACATTTTTTTGAAATTTAGTCCGACATTTCATCCTACAATTTTATAAAAACCGTACAATTTGAAGAAAAAATTGAAAAATTCTATGGAAATTAGAGAATTTCGTTAAAATTAATCAGAATTAAAATAGAAGTTGAATTTTAATAGAAAAAAAAATTGGAGTTTTGTTGTTTTGATGAAATTATTACATTTTCAATAAAATTTTTTAATTTTCATAAAATATTTTGATTTTCAAAAAATTTTCTGATTTTGATGAAATTTTCCAAATTACTGATTTTCTAGAAATAAATTTTCTAATTTTTAGAATTAGCAATCTTCCGATTTTCATGAAGTATACAAATTTTCATGCATTTTTAATTTTAATATCCCAAAATATGGCGATTTTCTGAAAATGATCCGATATTCATGAAATTTTCCGAAATTTAGAAATTTTTTTCATTTTATTTTAATTTTTTCTAATAATTTATCTATTTTCACCAAATTTTAACCAATTTTGGTAATAAACCACTTATCGATTGCATAGCGGATTTCTCGATACTTTCTTTCGGGTATAATTTCACTCCGTGCAAAAATGATTTTACATCTAAAAGGATCGTATTTTTGTCGATTTTTGTAGTCCATTGCTATACTCGTTCGAATGAGTGAATGTATATGGGGTAAAATACACCAACTCGGCCTACGTTTAGTTTTTGGGTCTTCGATATTTTTCAAAATTTTTGATGTGATAGTTGATCGGTAGAGAGAGTAGTAGATCGGTTGAGAGAGGCCTCCCTGATTTTTATCTCAAAAATTTTTTGAGATATCGGTTTTCTAAAAAAACCGCTTTTTTTTTAAAGGCCCATAACTTTGCGAAAAATGGGCCGATTGGGACGGCTTTTGTTTTGAAATGTTTAGTTTTGAATACACTTTTTAAAAAAAAATCGAAAAAATTTTCAATACCGTATTTTGATAAAATTTTCAAATTTTTGATATAAGATTTTGTTTCTAAAAAACACGTAGTTATCGATTTTTTTTGAAAATTTTCTCAAAAAAACTGTCACTCATTCCGCAACTTTTGAGACCATTGCGATCATGGGATCTTGATGGGATCAATTTTTTTACGAATTTTGAAATTTCTATGTTTCAGTTATATGTGTTGAGAAATTTTTAAAAAAAATCGATGACTGCGTGTTTTTTAGAAATCAAGATTTTATATCAAATTTTAAGAATTTTTTTTTTAAGTGTGTTCAAAACTAAGAATTTAAAAAAAAGCCGTCCCAATCGGCCTATTTTTCGCAAAGTTATGGGCTTTTAAAAAAAAAGCGCTTTTTTTAGAAAACCGATATCTCAAAACATTTTTGAGATAAAAATCTGAAAAAAATCAGGGAGGCCTCTCTCAACCGATCTACTACTCTCTCTACCGATCAACTATCACATCAAAAATTTTGAAAAATATCGAAGACCCAAAAGCTAAACGTAGGCCGAGTTGGCGTATTTTGCCCCATATACTCCATTCAAAAAGGAACGATGATTTCTCATATCATTAATCAGAATTCAAACCTTGTTATTTCATTAAAGTAAAATGACATATGCCATTAACATGTTTTTTCACAAATTTTGGAATTTTGCAGGAACACTTCACATGTCGTTTATAAACGGCCAATTCAAAATGAAGTGTTTGGGGTATTGTGGAACACTTTTTTTGGGGAATTGTAAGACACGTATATTTTATGCGTCTCTCTTATTTTTCATGTAGACGCAGCTTAATGGAAATTGGCACATTGTTGCCATTGTCTAAGAAATTTCATAAATCTAAAGAATTTTCGAAATCTCTAAAAACTAAGAGTTCATAGGAAATTTTTTAAAGAAATTTTCAATAATCTGAAAAATTAAAAAAAATATAAGTATTAAACCAGCGATGTTCTATCATAAATGAAAATGATTGCAAGCTTAGAACGAATTTATATCTATATGGTCGAAAAAATTACGAATTATTTCCGAACGACTACCATACAACAATACTACAGTAGCAAGCAAGAAATTAGACATTTCAACATTATTA
>JANTOP010033561.1:0-11428 GCA_027564815.1 Symmerus nobilis | reverse complement strand
GCAAAGGTTGTCTTTGGATGGCTTTCACTTTTTCGCAACGGATGCGTCTGTTGCAGCGTCCGTCTCAGGGATGGCTTATGTTGATATTTCGGCTCCGGGTATTTTGGAGCGATCAGAACGTGTAATGCGAAAGATGTCCTCTTACTGCGCCGAACTCACGGCAATATGTATGGCAATTGAGTGGGCACTCGATCGAAAAATAGTTAAATTTGTGATCTTAGCGGACAGTCTTAGTGGCTGTACAGCCATGTCAAACAACTCGTGCTACCATTTCATAAATGAAATCAATAAGCTCACAGAGGCGGCAGATTGCGAGATCAGAATCGTGTGGGTTCCGGGTCACTGTGGGCTGCCCTCTAATGAGTAAGTGGACTCTGTGGCTAGAAAAGCTCTAACCGAAGGTAGGATCATAGATACCTACCTATCAATTGATGAGGCCTATGCTGAGAATAAGAATGAAGTATGGAATCTCTGGCAAAGAGAGTTCGAGGATAGGTCCCGCAAAACAGGCTTTTGTTTGCTAGGATATTCCCCATAGTTAGTCAGAGGCCTTGGTTCCACAACTCCCGCTGGAGGCCAGGCCAGCTAAAAACTTTAAATCGCCTCTTCACAAATCACCCATATAATAAGGCTTACCTGCATAAGATTAGAGGCTGAGGAAAGCCCCTTATGCAGTTCACGCAATGTCATTGACGACAACTGCCACTTGCTTTTCTCGTGCTACAACTTCTCCTCTTCTCGTGCCAAGTTCAGTTTCGCCAACATTTATACGAACTTGTCTGATGCCTTAAAAGACGGGCAGCAAATCATATTGGGTCAGCTGGTAGATTTCCTGGAAGACGCTAAGATAATTTTATAGTATAAACGTCAATTTAGAAAGCAAATTCCTGTTTTTTGCTTATAAGTCATAGCAGATCACTGGGGGGCTGTGCGCCTTGGTGAACGACTACACCAGGGCTAAAGCACGACAGTGAACATATACGTGAAATACTGTTTTCAACAATTGACACTCAATCGTAGCTCTTTCACTGCCTTCACATGGTTCCGATTGATTCAAGCTGCTGGCGATATACGGCTCTCCTGTCAGGCCAAACCAGCGCCGTTGTTTCGACGAAGGTCCTGAATCAACCAATATTACAAAAACAAAAAATCTAAGAAAAACCGACAATTCGCACCGAGAAATGTGAATATCGGACATCTCGACATTTGATCCGGATTTTCCGATAATTTTCTTCGGATCCAAAAAAATGTAATGATGCAGAAAGTTTACGAATTATTTGAGGAAAAATACAAAAATATCAAAACTAAACATTTCATATAAAAGCTCTGCAAAAACTTAAGCTCTCAGAAAGCTTTATTGTGCGACCCTTATCTTTTTCGTTTTTAAATCTGTGTCCTATCCAGTTAACGATGCTTTAACGAAATATCAAATTTTCCCAGAAAAAGCTTCGAAAAATCTAGAAAGCTCATTGAAAGCCTAAAATTAAAATGTCATTTTATATAATTTGGAATCGAATTTTTAGCCGATTTATTAAATTTAAATAAAATATGGAAATTCCGTAGAAAGCTTATCCAAACAATTAAAAGCACAACGAAAGCTCTAACTTTCGAACTTAATTTCTTGCGTCTAAAACTCTATTTACTATCCAGATATCGGTGATTTTACGAAATTTCAAATTTTCCAAAAAAAAACTTCAAAAATCTCGAGAGCTCATTGAAGGCATATATTTACTCAAAATTTCAGGCCGATAGATGAATTTTAAAAAAAAGGGCAAACAAGGACAATGAAAGCATTCATGATATTTTGCCTTCAATTCAATTCAATTCATTAAAGCTTTTAGAGATTTTAATTTTCCACAGAGCTTTTTAAACGAAAGTTTCCAATTTAATTTAAATTTATTTATCGGGAGATGAAATATATTTGATAATTAATAAAATTATATTTCAATTATAAGCTTTTGGAAGTTTCTTAAAGCTCCTTTCAGACAATTTTAACTTTCAGTGACGTTAAATTATTGGAATAGGTAATAGATTTTAAAACATATAAATTTAAAGACAAAATGTAAAAATTTTTTCTAGGGAGCTTTTTAACGAAAATTTCGGATTTTATTTAAATTTAATTATTGGGAGAAAAATTGATTCCACACTACCTAAAATAATATTTTAATTAAAAGCTTTCGATGAGCTTTTGGTACTTTCTTAAAGCTTTTCCAGAAAATCTTCAATTTTACTGATTTTAAATTATTGGGATAGAGAATAACTTTCAAAGCGTATAAACTCTTATCCGATACGATACCTCCACATGGATGGAGAGAATAGATCTTAGAAAACCTCACTTCAAGTACTTTTCTTGTATCACCCCTTCTTCCACTTCATAATTCAATCTAAAGTTGATAAAGAAAATTAGTAAAATAATTCAGTTTTTTTTTTTTTTTTGGATATTAGTTGTTCAGGGCTGCCGTCGGAACAGCAGCGCTGATTTGGCCTGAAAGAAGCATTCGCCTTATATCGCCAGCATCTTAAGTATTTGTAAAAGAAACGTGGTTATCTTTCATAAAAGATAAGTCAATGTTAAGCACCACCATGGGCGACGTTGGTGTTGGCATCAGGGCAAAGCCCTATAAAGCCAGTAACTTGTATATTAAATAACAAATGCAGGATACAAAATTCCATTTGTCCAATCCTTAATCGTGTTGACTCTTATATATTCCAAAATTAGTTCGTTCATAAACAGGGATGAATGCGCCCCTTACGCTCAAAATCTCTCATGTTGCGGACGTCATGCACAAATGACAGGACGTATTTCTTCTGTTTCCTCCCGGCAAAGCCGCTCACTAGAGCACGCAGCCCCCAGTGCTCCACATCACATCACCACTTCAAGAATGATTCAAGTTACAGAGATATTTTTGCATGCTCGATAAAGCCTATCAGCTGACGCAAGATATCTTGCTGCCTGCTTTTTAAAGCATACATCAGATTTGAAAATTTGTCTACAAAGTTAAATTTAGCCCGAACCGAGGAGAATTTTGAGCACGAGAAAAGCAAGTGATCGTTGTCCTCGATGACAAGGCACAAATCGCATAGAGGGCTTTCCTCGGCTTTAATCTTGTGCAGGTAGGATTTGTTGTATGAGTGATTTGTAAAGAGACGGTTCAGGGTCTGAATCTGATTCGGTCTCCACGGCATATTTAAGAACTATGTAATTGGGCCTACACAGGGGAAAATTTTCCCAAAGAAGAAGCCATTTATTCTAGACCTAGCTTCGAAGTCCTTTTCACAGCTCACTGCTGCTGCTCATAAGATCATTTATCGCTTTCATGAAGTGATTGCATGAATTCTTTGCAATCGCAACACAGCCACTCAGGCTGTCCGTTAAGATCGCAACTTTTTTTAGCTTGCGCTGTAAAGCCCATTCTATTGCCTTACCGATGGCCGTGAGTTCGGCGCTGAAAGAAGACAACTTTCGCTTAATTGGTTTAGTACGCTCTGGTGACTCCGGAGCGGAAAAATTAACGCACGCCATACTTGATGTCGTATCTGATACCGAGGCATAAGTTGCGAGGATGTGGTAGCCGTCAAAGAACAGCCTGTGCCGTGAATCCGCTCTTTATACAAAAGGGATACAACATTACGTGGTGCGGAAGGCTTTTTAAGGCCTGAGATGCCAAAGAAGTTGGTTTCGATAATCACATTTGCCGGAAGACAGGTCTTGCGGTATTCAGAGATCTCTAGTAGGACGTGGCTAAATTTCTGATATGCTAGGTCATAGCACGTTCGAACCGTCCCACCAAGGCCTAACACCTACTTCACCGGTCTATTGAAGTGAAAAATTTTGCATAGCTCCCGCCCAGTTAGGTACAACGCTCTAAATCATGGAGGCAGTACGCCCGCAAGTGAGTAGATTGCCTGAGATGGTGTGGAGTGGGTAAATCCCAAACATTTTCTGAGCATTTTGAATCGTTTCAATTTTTTGAGTGGCACACTTTGACGTATTTAAACTGGAGGACCTCGCATACTCGAGTTGGAACCTAAACAGGGCCCTGTATAGATTCATAGCTTTTTTGGGGTGTAGACCATCTCTAACAGAGCCTAGCATTTTAAACAGATTCAAAGCACGAGCCAACGGACGAATGGACTCCTGTTGCATGTCTGATTGTTACTGAACAGTCGCACGAGGAATTTGATTTGATTGGTAAAAGCCACTCGTACACCGTCTACGTTGCAACTGATGATGTTGTTTGGCTCCCATCTCGATATTGCCATGATAACCTATTTCTTGGGATTTATGGCTAAGCCTAAACTTCTGGCAATCTTTAGAAAGCAGTTCAATTTACTCTCTAGGTTAGTTATCGCCCTGGATCTGTTTGAGCCGATATTATGAGAAAGTCATCTGCATACTGGAAAAGAGTGGTGTTTTTATCCTGTAGGACGTGAAAAGCCGTAGTGTAAAGGTTGAAAGCCATGTGGTTCAGGGCACTCCCCTGTGGGATCCTCCCTTGTACCCTTACTTCCTCCACGCCAAGCATCAGATATCGTTCCCTAAAGAAATCTAGCACCCAGTCAAACTCGTGTATCGGGTCATTCTTCCTCCTTAGAATTTCTGCCAATTTTCCAAGATTGACTCTGTCATAGGCCCTGTCAATATCCAGGGAGGCGACAATGATTTTACGGCTTGAGCCACTAAGTACCCTAAAGGTCTGAAGGATGTCATTTATACAGAAAGTGGTCGATTTATTCTAAATTCAAAGTTATTAAATAAAATAATTTAGGTTAGCAATAAAAATTTGTTACGATTTTGTTAACATTTCAGCCGAGCGATTCTGACGGGATTTCTCGATCTACTTAAAAATAAATCGAAGTGGGGGAAATTTTAAAGGGGAACGTCGAAAAATTGTATGTACTGAATTATCTACTGTAGATCATCGTTCAATACACAATAGCTGGCATGGCATATTTTGCCGACAGGTATATTTTGTTAATTATTATCAAAGTATGCAATTCCATTATATTTATAATATAACGCTACAATTTACGCTCTATTCTAATTTGATTATTTACACTCACAATTTTACATACATTCATGTTATCAAATATTTCTCTGGTCTAGATCCTTCATTGATTTTCAAAACACTATAATAACTATCACGACACCTCTTTACTATTCTGACGAAAATATCGAGAACCAAACTAATGTAAAATTTGAACGAATGACTTGTAGGGGAATGTACGGGTGCTGTCAGTAGCGTGCAGTCAACATCTCCATAAGGTGTGCAGAATTTTATATTTTCCTGGGCCGGAATAAAAATGTAAAAACACAGACAGTTAATTTAACAGTTAGTAAAAATACAAAATTAAGAATTTCGAGAAAGTTGAAATTTATCTAGAAATTCGTAAAGGTTTGCACCGAGAAATTTGAATATCAGACATCGGTATATTAGATCCGGTTTTCCCGGTAATTTTCTTCGGATCCAAAAAAATGTAATGACGCAGAAAGTTTATAAAATAGTTTAGAAAAAATACAAAAATATTAAAACTAAACTATTCGTGCAAATGCTTGGCAACAACTTAAAAGCTCCCAGAAAGCTTTTTTTTCCGAACCTTAATTATAACATTTTTAAATTCATTTTCTATACAGATAACGATCCTTTAACCAAATTTAAAGTTTTTCCAAAAAAAGCTCAAAAAATTGCGAAAGCTTATTGAAATATTGAAAGCTTAAAATTTAAATGTCATTTTATATAATTTGGAAACGAATTTTCATCCTCCCATTAATTAAATTTAAAATATGGAATTTTCAAAGAAAGCTTATGCAAACTATATGTATTAAAAGCTCAACGAGAGCTCTAAGTTTCGAACTAAATTTGTACGTTTAAACCTCAATTTTCTATCCAGAAAACGGCCCATTTACGAAATTTCAACTTTTTCATAAATAGAGCTTGTAGGATTCGGCCCGACCAACTATCATCCGCAAAACGTAATATGGATAATATATGGAAAATATCTTATTAAGGTGTTTCATTTGTAATGGCACATTATAGTATGTAAGAAATTTATAAACGACGAAGCAATACGAAAATCACCATCATACACTAGTAATTTTAAGTATAGTTAAATTCACTTGCAAACAATAAAGTTTCTCGTAATACGATTCGCTAAAGCAATACATATGGTTTTAGTTTAAATATTTCGTGCAAAGTTATCAATATCGACGAATACGTTGTTTAAAGATTTGATAGAATTTCGCATTGCTTGCAGTCGTGCTCTACCTAAAGATTTATAATAACCAACTTCTGATTTGAGAAATAAAAATCAACGTGAAAGTTAACAGCGTGTTTTCTCTTCATTTTTTTTAGGGTTTCCCATTCAGGCGACGACCCTTTGATTTATAAGAAGTCACAGTTGACGCTTATAAGCTTTATAAATCTCTATCGCTTATTGAGAGCTTTAAATTAAAATAATCATTTTATATAATTTGGAATCTAATTTTTACTTGATTACATTAAATTTAGATAAATATAAAATTTTCGTTGAAAACATTCTCAATCTATTGTAAGCTCAAAGAAAGCTTCAAGTTTAGAACCTAATTTTTTATGTTTTAAAATCTATTTTCTATCTAGACATCGATCTTCTATGAAATTTCAAATTTTCCCCAAAAAACATGCGTCAAAAATCTCGAAAGCTCATTGAAAGCATATACATATAAAGCTCTTTAATGAATGTTTCCGATTTCATTTAAATTTATTTTTGGGAGATAAAATAGATTCGACAATGAATAAAATAATATTATATTCTAATTAAAAGCTTTGGATAAGCTTGATGGATTATTGACAAAGTTATTAAATAAAATAATTTCAGTTAGCCGTGCTCGCATCAGACTGCACACCACTGGATGCTGTATTAACTAGCGTGGTGAATAAAAGCAATCGAGTTTATACGTCATTTTTCTCTAAAGATAATATTCGAAAAATTCCGCCAGAATCTGTCGGTAGGTGTGCTCTGCAAGGCATTAGACTCATAAGACTCATATATTTGTTACCAGAAATGTTTTGGATGAAACTACGATATGCGTAAGCATAACAAAACAACATCTAGAAAACATGCTTTAAAAAAAACCTTCAATATTTTTATTTGTTTTTGTTTACAAGATTACTTTCATGTTGAGCCCCCCATATAGATGGTAAATCTTTATAAGAAATATTCAGATGTAAAATCTAAAGGATCAAACCGAGACGTAAAAGGGTGGTTTTTAGATAGAATTTTTGAATGGGAAAAAACATTTCTAACGTTCTAAATCTAAAATGTTCTGCAAAACATGTATCTGTATATTGCACATATATGTTTAAGAAAGATAAACTTTATGTTTATATACTAGGGACATGGAACATTATTAGACTTTTATATTGTATACAAATTGAACGCTATATACTATAAGGTACTTTAGGGATGTATGTTTAGTGGAAAAACGTATTCTTTTTTTGTGTGCAAACGTACTCAGCCTCAGCCTATAACCGAAAACACTATTCAATATTATATTCATAGGTAGACGAGGCGTATATTTGTATATAAAAGGCGAAATAATGTAAATCCCATAGGAGAACCTCTATATGGATTTTTGATCGCAATGCTGTATAAAGGATATATGGGGGATAAAATAAATGGTTACGTCTATGAAGCCTTCGTTTTATTTTAGATCGGTAGAATGGGGGGAGGGAGGGATTTTACCACTTCCTGAAAATATAGGAGTTTGTTATAATTTGGTTGTATACGTTATTTAAAGTGGAAAAAATATCGTAAAGCCTATACCAGCGTACCAATAAAATGCATTCAATTAAATGGCTTTCCGATATACGGAATAGTGAATTTTCCAATTTTGAAACAACCAAATTAAAGAGAATTAATTTTATGGAAAAACAAGCAATTTTCCAAATTATTTACGGATCCGTGTGTGGAAATTTGATTACGGAAATTAATTATTTGGTAATCAAATATACGTGGTTCATCATATCCAATTAATCGATATCAAGAAGCTTCATATCGAAGATGGATATTCCCACAATAGCAATTTTTTCAGTTTATCCGCTTCTCCATTGTCAACCGACGTTATATTTTATCATTTGTATCCCTTTATTGTCATATTAATTTTTAATATCTCTTATCCATGCATGAATGGTACCGTAGAAAAGGAAATTGTTATCCATTTCATGTAATTTCCATTCTAAATGTCCTTTTTAAGAAATCACATGAAAGTATCGCTGTTAATCGTATAAAAATAATATAAATATCGACCTTTGATATGCAAATCAGTGATTTTCATCTCCTTTACCCATATTTCTTATATTAATTCATTTTGTATTGAAAAATCTTCTCGATACCGATTCAGATTTTCTTAGTCAGAGCGCCACTTTATATCAGTGAATTATTTATTTATGAAATATTTTGAATTATAGCCGCTGTTCTATGTCGGATGCAGGAGATGAACCGAACCCCATCCAATTTGATAGGAGAATTTGTCAGTTCCTCTCATCGAAACGAACATCAATTTTTATATGAATGCCAATAAAATTATTTATTATAATTAAATTATGGGTTTTTATTTTGTAATAATCATTTTTATTAACCAGAAACTACAGATGTTTGAAAGAAATTTATTATCGTAAATATTATTTATTTTATGACCTGCGGTCCAGTTGATATTAAAAATATCAAAGATATGAAAACTCGAAGAAAGCTTTAAGTTTCGGATACATTTTGAAACCTATTTCCCTGTCAAATATTTTACTGCAACGAAATTTGACATTTTCGCCGGGAAGCTTTTATGAAAGTTCCCAAAGTTCATTGAAAGCTTTTAATAAAAGATTTTTTTTTATTTAATTGGAATCTATAAGAGTCAACTGAGACTTCTTATCAATGAAAGGGTCGTCGCCTGAATGGGAAACCCTAAAAAAATTGAAAGGAAAACACGCTGTTAACTTTCACGTCGATTTTATTTCTTAAATCAGAAGTTGGTTATTATAAATCTTTAGGTAGAGCACGACTGCAAGCAATGCGAAACTCTATCAAATCTTTAAACAACGTATTCGTCGATATTGACAAGTTGTACGTAATATTTATACCAAAACCATATGTATTGCTTTAGCGAATCGTATTACGAGAAACTTTAATGTTTGTATGTGAATTTAACTTTACTTAAAATTACTAGTGTATGATGGTGATTTTCGTATTGCTTCGTCGTTTACAAATTTCTTACATACTATAAGGTGCCATTACAAATGAAACACCTTAATAAGATATTTTCCATATATTATCCATATTACGTTTTACAGGTGATAGTTGGTCGGGCCGAATCCTACAAATCTACTTTTTATCGGATTAATGAATTTTAAGTCAAAACTGAAATTTTCCTCCAAAAAGCTTGTGTAAATCTTTAAAGCTCAAAGTAAGCTTTAAGTTTCAGATGTAGTTTTGTATGCACTGAAACCTATTTTGCAATTAAATAATTGTGCTATATTTCAAAGAAAAACTCTTGAAGCTTATCGAAAGCTATCTATAAGTTTATTTCATTTAATCTAAATTAAGTAGCTCATTTAGATTAGATTAGATTGACTAAAAGGTTAGGATGGTGTTTTCAGGTTAATTTTGTAAATAGAAATTAGTAATATGACCTATGTCTCTCGGGTGAAAAAAGCTTCCACCCAAGTCATACCTAATATTGATGTTGAACTGTAGATGGAACCTACACTGAAACCGAAGCCGAGACTAAACCGTAACTGTACAATGTACATAGTAACAGGCCATACAATAATTCAGTATATAGTAGTAGTAATTGTGATTATGACTGTGACTCATTGTGAAACAAACCATTTATGTAAATATTAAAATCTGCTTAAAAGGCTTTTAAGTAGTTACGGTAAGTGATTGGGCAGCTTTATGCTTTATTATTTCAGAAACGAGGTGATCCTCATCTTCATTTAATTTTGGTAGGTTATTTGGAGCATATTCATCCAAATATGTTCCACCAAATCCCTTAAAGTTCCCGTGAATTTTTCAAAGAAATTTCTTAACAAAATCTCTTTGGAAATCACTAAAAAATAATTCGGAATCATTAGATTAAATCTATAAATTCTCTGGAAAATTTGACATAAAATCTATCAATTTGATTGTAGAATTTTGTTGGGATTTTAAAAATATAAGTTCTGAGGGGACCCCTGACCTGGATGTTGATTGATCACCCTAGTTATGCCCTACTTTAATCTACTTTGAAATTTTCCGGGAAATTTTAACCGTTTCCGTTAAAAGTCACCGTTTTGCTGATGTCACCGTTTACCTCTTATAAAATCAGGGGGTCGATTTTTAAAAAAAGTTTGTTTTATAAAATCCTCATTGCACCCTTAGGTTTTATTTCTCATAATCAGATTTTCCGATTCCCTAGAAGAAATTAAAAAAAATTCTATAAAATCGACGTTTTTTTTTTGAAAAAATTTTCTTAAAATCTCATTGTTACTTATTTGGAAGTATTTTGACGTCATTGGATTAGTATTTTTTTTTAAATTATTTTGTTCAAAAAATTCCTAGACAAATCTTGACAAAAAATTGTTCAAATTTAGTGGTTTTTTTGTAACTTGATTTCTGACTAGTTTTGAAAAATACAAGTTGGGAGGGACCCCTCTAGTTTAAGGTATCGATAGATCACCAAAATCATTCAGAAGTTCATAGGGAGCTTTTAATAAAAACATTTTTCTGCTTATATCTGCATTTATCCCGGATGATGAAATTTGAATCAAATCTGACATTTTTACCCAAAAGATTTTCAAAATCGGAACAGCTCAAAAAAAGCTTTATGTTTGAAATTTAATTATAAAGGTTAAGTTACCAATTTTTCTGCCAAATAATTTCATTGCAACGATCTTTCATATTTAATCAAAAAAGCCTTATTACAGTTGAGAAATTGAGGGCTTTTAATACAAATTTTATTTTGTTTGTTTGGAATCTACTTCTCATCCGATTAATGAAATTTGAATCGAACTTGTAGTTTTCCTAAAAAAGCTTTTGAAAAATTTTAAAGCTCAAAGAAGGCTTTACGTTTTACAAATTTGCTGGGAAATAAACTCTGTTAAAGTCGCCAAAGTTCACTGAAAGCTTTTAATACAAACTTCACATTACTTATTTGGCATATAATTTACATCGAGATTTGATTGAAAAAAGGGTGAAAAGCCGAACTTTTTTTTCTGAAGCGTGTTAATTAACGATTTTTGTACTTTTCTGTTTTTTTATTGGTTTAACTAGAACAGGGATGCACAGCGCCTAACACATAGCCCCATGTACCCCCACATAAAAATGAAATTTTATTAAACTTAACATGGGAATTAGAGAAAACCGCAAGAAGATCATAAAAATTAATCATTAATAGTTTAATAAATTTTTAACAATA
>JANTOP010033560.1:0-25947 GCA_027564815.1 Symmerus nobilis | reverse complement strand
ATCAAAAATAGCTAAAAGACATTTTTTTGGGCGGGTGGATAATAATTCGGGGTTGAAAGGGTTGAAAGAAATAAATCCCAATATAAAATTCAAGTGACCGGTAGATTTTGGGACGAACAATAAAGCGAAGTTTTCAATTACCCCCCGGTTTACGTTGAGCTTAGAAATCGATTTTAAATCGAAATCAAAGGTTCGTATATAGTTTAGATACAATATTTGATAAAATTAAAAGAATTAAGAATTCTACTTAATTAACTAAGAATAATTATTTTTGGATGCATGGACATGCAACTTCAAAGGTAGTACAGAGGTTAGTTAGAAAAACTGTATAATTTGAGAATTAAATTTTCTTTTCTATTCAACAGACGATTAAATAGATGACACCTATTTTTTCAAAGCCTAATTACAATGTGATTTGGTTTATCAATTCTATCAACCTCTGACCCAGTTTCTATCGAATATTATCTCTTCTACTCTACTAAATCCTTCCATTAATAATTCAATACGATTATTTATAGTTGTTGAACAAAGAAAATTAGCTATGCTTTCGAAACAAATTATTCTTGTATACAAATAGAAAACGTAAGCGGAAAAATATCAAACGTGAGTCGTGACGACTGTCGATATCAATCGATATCGAAATAAAAAAAAACAATACCAACACATCGATAGAGTTAAGTGATAAAAATAGACATTTCGATCGATTTGTTTGCGGATTAATTGTCTGATTTCTTTCCCTTATCATTCCTAAAAACAACAAAAAAAAAATGTATAAATCACGATAAGAAAAATTTCACCTTAAAATTTCTAATCATCCTAAGAATTCGATGATTCAAAGTGGAAATTTTCGAAATTCTTACCTTTCCGGCCCAACATAACAGCCAAATGTAAAGCCGTATTTCCTACAATGAGAAAAAAAAAGAAAAAGTTCAATATTAAGTTGAAATTTCTACACTTAAAAGTTTTGTTTACACAATCGACGGTATCGAATTGGTATTAGGAAAGCCCTAACGCAACACATACCATGTTTGTCCTTTTTTGCAACATCGTTCATTCGCAACAATTGTGATAATTGTTTCAGGTCACCATTAAATACGGATTGATGTAACGGAAAATAATTATCATCTTCTGGATCGGCCATGTTACTGGGGTGGTGCGTTACTTCTGGATGGGGGAGGTTTTTCAATTACTTACTCCAATTCCACTATTTTTTTCTATCTATATTCAATATGTTTTTATCCGTCCGCTTTTGTTTGAGGGAAGGAGGGAGGGAACCAAAAAAAACCACATCGTTGCCTCTGACGTTTAATTTGTTCTAGGTGGCCCTGGCATCTCGTGTGTATGTTAAACTCGATTTATTGTTTGCGATTAATAATAACTTAATTTTTTTTGGTAAAAAGAGAACGATGGAAATTAAATTTATTAAATTACATTTAATTTTTCAAATTTATTTTGCAGAAATTCCGAGAAACCCAAAAAACCGCAATACTTGGAAATGTCAGTTTCAAGCTATTCCAACGGCGGGCGTCGTTTTTTGACAATTTTCTTCTTGTAAGTGTCAAGATAGCAATTGAATCTGCGAATATATTAAGAGGAATGGCGATTTCACTAAAAATCGTGTCTTTTCCTCAGCAAGTTATCTCAAATTTATCATTCAAACATGGCCGATTCCATATAAATTATCTGTAATTTCCCCTTTCCGCTTGCCGCTACTCTATACTATCAAACTAATTTGTTTTTGTTTTCTATATATTTTTTATCACTTGAAAATGGAAGCCGGACACGTTTGGAGAGGATTCAGTCCCATATAAAATACATGTAATTTTTTACGCTCTCACTTTACTGCCGTTCCTGTTACTTTTAAATTCTCTGGAATTTCTACTAAAAAATAACACTCCGTTTCCATGTGTAAAAACTACAATCGTAACACCCCGTTTCCACGTGTAAAAATCGTAATTTTAAAATTAAAATGTAAATTTCTGTAAATTAATGTCAATTTCTCTCAAATCTAAAAATTACGATTGCAGTTATTACACATGGAAACGGGATGGGAGGCCAGCTTTTAGAATCATAATCGATTTTAGGGTGGGTGCTTCGATTTCAGTATATCGCCGATTAAATGAAAATATTAAAAACAAATTTTGAATTTTTTATTTAGCCACCATAATCTTAAAAGTAATCTTCCAATTTCAACAGTTAGCCAGCCATCAAACCAAACATGCATACCAAATATCAAGTGTCAAAAGCAAGCCTACTAAAAATTCGGCAACAAATCATTCAGTTTGACAGTATTTGACATAACATGACATTCAATGGAAAATACACCTATACCTGATGCATTTTATATGCATGGCACATCCTCGGATTTTTCAAAAGGCAGCGCAAATATTATATAAATAAAAATTAATTGATAAGATTGACAACGAATTGTGTTGCATTTTCTTTAACTTAACTTTTAGGCAATCCTCAAGAATAGAGATGCAAGAGATTCGAGTACTAGGTACAATATACTCATTACTTTTAGGATCCGAAAGTAACGAGTATTCAATTCTAGAAATACTCGTTACTCTTATTCTATTTTATTTTGTGTGCTGCTTTTATATTTTTCAATACACTCATATTTTGTATCGTTCTGATTTTTATTGGATTGTAGGAATCGTCCAAATTCATACAAAATGTATTAATAAGTATAGTACATAATACCTAAAAAAAATCGATATAGTATGTAGTATGGAGACGAAGAGTATAAACATTAATCTTTATGTAAAGCCATTCTCAATTATTATACACGGACACGACTTACAAATGCCGAGAAAAAATCGAATTCGGCTCTCGAGAGACGAATGAGTATATACAATAATTCAACAACTTCTTATATACCTGCACTGGGAGTTTTTTAGTCGATAGCGATTCGACTCGAGCCAAAATTCATACATATTTTTATCTGCGCAGTGTATTTTCGATTCGAGGCGAATAGTAATCGACTAAAAAACTCCCAGTGCTGGTCTATATGCACATGTAGAATAAAGTAGCAAAGGTGCGTATAGGTACCGGTAACTAATACAATGTAACGAGTACTTATAGTTAAATGGATCCGAGTACTCGGATCCGAAAAGTAACTAAACTTTGCATCTCTACTCAAGAACCCGTAACCCTAATAAAATCGGGGAGGTATAGTACAGTCATTTGGTGCTCAATTATCAGCTTCGTTGTAATCCTCTTGTCCTCAATTTCATCGCACGTTTGCTCCGAGAACAAACTCCGATTCTTCCTCTTCATCGCTATCTTGTAGTGGAACTTGCGAATTATCACAGGGTGCTTTGCAATTCCTGCATGTAACGGAGCATAGTAAACCAGCCTTTTTGCTTCCACAGGCTCCCCGACATCACTTTGCATTTGCAAGAAATAAGTTTTAACAAGGTTTCGAGTGTGGTGACAGGAATTACCCCATTCTTGCATTTTTTTGTCATCCCCATCGCTCTGTATTTTGATTTTGTTCAACTCCATACCACTGACGAACATGGTGATAGGTTTTGAAGGAAGAAGGTTCTGACAACTAAAACTAAGAAATTCGAAATATGGTTGAGAATCGCCAGGGCGTAGGTACAAAACCAGAACCAGGTTACCAGAAAGTTGAATATGTCAAACAAATTCCAAAATCAAGGAAGGAACGTATCGCGTAGAACAATGCAGCGATATACTATATTAAGAGTACCATTTGGGGTAAAACGTCCTACACTAGGCCTACCAAAGTATTATTGAGCCAAAATAAAATGTTGTGAAAGGCTTAAATACGCTGGATATATTGACCCAAAACAGAAGAGGACAATCATTGCGCTCGTATGCATTGTTCACAGATGAATCTCCAATTGAACTCTTTCCAGAACAAACAAAACAGCAAAATAAGTACAAGTAATCCAGAAAGAATAGGACCCCATTAGAAGCCAAAGTTTTCTCTAGAAATACCAATCCAAAGCAATTCACAAATAAAAGAAAAGTTATCTTGATGCAAGATGGAGCATGAGCACACACTGCAAGAGCGTCAATAAATGCAATAAAAAAGTCGTTCTAAGTCTGGGAAGATTGGTCTGAAAATTCTCTAGATTTGAATCCAATCGAATATGTATGGTTCAAATTAAAGGAGAGAGTGTATTCATCCATCTGAGACCAAGAACCAGAACTAGATTAATTGATACGAACGAACGAACTTCCTAAGCAGTACTTACTGGAATAATGCGAAAGTTTCTCCCGAAGGACTCTATACTCATTACTAATATTTTTAAATACTTTTGGGATATTTAAGGATAAATAACCGAACAAATTAAAAATAAATAAACGTTTGTGTTATTCGCACTGTAAAAAAATCATGCACAAGAACTTATGCGCCACCGTGTAGTATATTAGAAATATGCTGCCCACACGCCATAATATCCAGACTTAGGGTCCTCCTATTAATATGTTCAAACATTTCATAATGTCGAGAAACGTCTGGAAAGAAATTGGAAAAAGTCAGACAAAATCGAGAAAAAGTCTAGAAAAGTTAAGAAAATATCGCCTAAAATACGTCCAATTCAGGAAAATCTATAAAGACGGGAAAGAACACGTAAAATGGGAAGAATCGATAAGCAGCAGAGGAAAAAATATAGCGCAAATTCGAAAAACTGTTTAGCTAGTAAAAGTAATAAAAGTCAGGCAGCATAAAAGACTGGTAAAGTCAGAAAAAGTGGGGAAAAATTTGATAAAAAGTCAGAACTCTTTCCGTAGAAGTCGGGAAAAAGACGAATCATTGAAATAGGCCGATAGATCAAACTTGATCGAAAAACATAGAAAAACTAGATCATAATCAGAGAAATTATTAATATAGGTTTTCCGTGACATTCCTCAACTTTTCCCGTAATTACAGAACTTTTTTGAACTTTTTGCGTTTCTATCTTGCATTTCTTGATATTAGCTGACTTATTTCTGTTTTCGACATCATATCTCTAGTATTTCGACTTTATTTTATCGATTTTATTCTGATTTTCCGACTATTTTATTTTATTATTCTCCGAATATTTTACCGACTTATCGAAATCTACGGAATATGACGGTTTTCGTCTGATTTTCCAAGAATTTCTAACGAATTCTATACCAACATTTTACCAGCTTTTCGCCGTTTACATAAATTAAAGTATAAAATAGAGAGAATATTGAATTTTTTAGACTTTCCACAACTTTTGTGAGAAAACCTCCCCTTAAGAAGTAGGCTTTTTAATGTAATTTGTTGGGAGACAGGAAAATTCAAAACTTGTCTACAGAATCTGAAAATAGTAAAATTGCAGCCCAGCGACACCTTAAATATTAGTTAAAAATGGGTTTTTAAAAAATAATAATTTCATCCATTCTTAAGACTAAATGCTAAACAATTTTAAAAATACAATAATAACTAAAATACTTATACTAATATCGAATTCGATTGGACTTCACTGTTGCACACCTTTCACTAATGTGTTCAAATTTAACATTAGATAGAAAGATATGCACATAGAAAGTGTGCTTCACTGAAGTCCAAACGAATTCGATATAAATAACGGATATTATTAATCTAATTTAAATATAAAAACAACGAAATTGCTTTTTTTTATTTTTATTGGCTTAAAAATACTGTTTTTTTTTAGTTATATTTATTTAATATTAATTTTTAAAATTCAACCTGTTTGTTGATTTTTGTTTTTCATTCAAATTTTAAACATTTTCTCTTGTATCAAAAGAATTACATACAAATAATAATTATTAGAAATTAAGTAACAATAATTAAAATAGAAAAGTAATATTGATAACAAATCAAAGATATTAAATAAAAATAAATTTACTTTCGATTCCAGAAATATTTTAAAAATCCCAATAAACCTTTTAATTTGACTAGAATAATTATTTTTTTTTATATTTTATTTTCATTATTTAATATAAAATGTTTGTAATATTAAAATCATGATGATTTTCTTTTAATTTAAATTTTTATTATATTTTTTTCAATAACTTTACTAAAATTACCTTATATATCTTAATTAATCCTAATAATTATTATTATATTTCTTGTTTAATTAATTAATATTTAAATTAAGAATTTTTCTCTACGTTTTTTTACTTTCATTTTATTTGGAATAATTCCCAAAAGAACCAATTCTTGATATACTATAGCCCCAGTCCTGATCAGCTTAACGTGCTCGATCCTTTGTAGTGTATTTGATATACTTGTGTCCCCTTTTGGAAATCTTCGTTTGCATGAATTTGATCCGATAGTAATTACTATTAAATTGGCGCTGTTTAGCGAGGTCTGTTAAATTACTTCTGGAAAATGCTCAGAGTATTGTTCTTCCGACTAAAAGGAGCTGGGCGTTCATTGACCATATATTGTACATTGTCTACTTCAGTTAAAGTAAATTTCATAATTTCTCTAATATTAAACGAAATCAAAAAGAAAATTCCCTTCAGCTATGTCAGTTTATTGGAAAATTGAGTAAATTTATGTGAATTTTATTCGATCGTTTACTGTACATTTTTAAAACTGATGCCAGTCCCCTCCTCTCTTCAATCTTACTTTAAATCGCTAATCAAAATTCTCTCGATTGAGAATTTTTATCATCAAATTGAGACATACGACTTGGTAATGCAAAAGGCATTTTTTTATGTTTTTAAGATCCAAATAAAAAAAAGTCGAAGTCAATGGTTAATCTGAAGATGTAACATATGATCAGGTCAAAGATCTACTAGATCTATAAGAATAATTTGGAATATTCCCATGATTTTTACAAGATTTATTTTAAAAACAATTCGATAAATCATTTAAATGATTCAATTATTTTTAACGAAATAACATCTCAAGGAAATAATTGTTTATTAACATACAGAGCAACTTCCAATTTCATAAAACTTTCACTCTACTTAATACTAAATAAAAAAAATTCTCATGAATTATGTGGGTGGACTGTATGGTTATTTTATTCGTCTTGTTTTCTGCCATTCATTCCGGGCACCCGATATAAAAATTCACCGTCATCATCATAGAAACAATCGACTAACCGATATGTTGCTCCTTTCTTGTATAATTGTTTTGGTATTCGGATGTGTTCCCGTACCGCCGGTATACATAATTCTTTTAAATGTTCATCTTCGACCTGTCGTGTTGTATCCGCATATTTCTGTTGCCCTAACGGAAATTGATTCACTGATTCACTTACAATGCCAGTTCCGGATGGATTATTTAATAACTGAACGGATTGATTAGCATCGCCTATAAAATCATTTTCATTTTGTAGTTGACTGAATGTTATCGGTTCCGAACTTTTCCTCTTCGGACCAATTGAAAAAGGGTTACTGTTTGGTAGTTTTCCATCAGTTATCTGTACCGTATCCGGTAGTTCTTCGATTGGTTCGATTTGATTAGATTGATATTTCGAACAAGAAGTCAATATGTTTGAAAATTCTCTCGACGTCGGTTCGGGTAATTTTATCGATTTTCTCGTCACCATTCCCTGTTCGGTTAAAAAGGTTTCATCAATTTTTCGATTGGAAAATTTCCGTAAATGTTTAACAAGTTCCGGATCCAAATCCTTCATCCGTTTCTCATTGAATTCCTTCCAATTCACCCTCACTTTCTCATCATGTTTCTTAATCCGTTGCTCATCGGCTGGAATCCATTTCGACTTTAATAATTTCCGTACCGTTTCTAATCCAACCGGAAACGATTGTTGTAATTTTTCTACGGACCATTCCTCTGGATCGTCCCGATGTAAATATCGGATCTGTTCCTTTTCCGTCCACGTAAGGAAGTTTGGTGATTTTGGCGCCTGGAAATATTTATTCCGAACAATTAAATACTTTAAACGTTCCTGTTCCAATTCCATTTCCTGCACTCGTTGCCGAATTGATTGTTTAAATTCCATCGGATCGGATTCGTTAATTGAATCGAATTCTTCCGGTTCTATATCGGCTTCATTTTGTTTATCGGGATTGATTCCCATTTGTCGCTTAATTGCTCGCCGTTTAAAATTCATATCTTTGACACGGCGGGCGTACGTTCGATGGATTGACTGGCCGTTCGTTAGTTTAAGAAATTGTGATAAATTTCGAATTTGAAGCATTTTAAATTTAATATTTATGAATTTTTATTATTTTTTATTTTTATTCTGATTTGTAAACACAGGAAATTGAGGTTATGATAGGAGTGTGACAGATACAGCGATGGCAAAAAATAAGGAACCAATAAATGGTTAATTTAATGATGGTGTCATTTCACTTGTGGATGGAAGTGGCTTAGAACGACTTAAATTTTTTATAACCGTCCACATGCATATGCTCCGTACCTTATGTGGTGCTGACTAGGGACTCTAAGAGGTTAAACGTATAAATTCCGTTGCGACTAAAGCAATAAATATTCACGGCTAAAGAAGTTACAGATTAGACAGACCTACCCGAGGAGGTAACTAGATCTAATACTTCTAGTTCCTAGTTTTTATTTATTGATGTTACAATTGTACTGTACTTATTGCGTATGGCTACTTTCATCATCCTGTCAGTATTCAAAGGATAATTACCTTGAGAAATGAACTATCGCAATTTGGAGAAAAATATTATAACATAACTTTAATGGGGGATTTTAAATTGAACATCCTGAGTAATGATGATGAGTTGTTTCGGTTAGAGATTTGTTACGTTTTTTTTTAGTATTTACGTTATTAATGAATCAATTCTTGGCCTTTTTATCACTCTGAAATCAGAAGCTAGCAGAATTTTATCCCTGAACCAAATTTTTATCCTTAGAATTTCGCAACATGATCGAATATACTGCTCGTACAATATAAATATGCCATCTAAGAGGAGTCAGTTAGGCTGTGTCTTCTTAGTCATCTTAGGCTGTGAATATATTGGGGATTCGAGTAAGTTCCAGCTGTAGTTCCAGCACTTTAATCTTAAGGGTTTAATTTAAGGGTTGGTGTTGTACACGTCACTGAGAGCAATGTTATAAGAAAGTAAGTTTCGAAACTTGAGGCTTTTTGTGGGGCATTTTTATAAGGCAACATAAATTAAATTATTTAGATGCTCAGATGGTGCTGCATAATTCTTCAAGCCTTATAAGATACTCATGTACAGTTATTTAAAATCCAAATGATTTGATTAAATACAACAAGAGTATTATGAATGCTAGATGTCCGTTATACACACTTCGTAACCAATTTTACCCTGGCTCATCATGAATTTGAATAATTTGAATATATCATTAATTAATATTATACAGCCATTCCATATCAAATCGACATCCTGTAAACTCCATTCCTTTCGGTTTTGTAAAATTAAAATTTACTAGGCATGGACAAATATTCTTTACATATTTTTTGGTTTCGCAATCCGACTAACTGACAATAAATAAGTTAGTTAAAAAATTTAAAACTCGACACCTAAATAATGATTAAACTCAATTTTCATTTGCCCTGTCGTTCCCCCTTCTCAGAACCCCATCAGATGATGATAATTTTACAACTTTAAGTCGAATAGGGCCGAGTGCCGTAAACTACCCGGAAAAACTCATTTTGATTCCGAGGTTTGGTCACCCTAAATCTATTGAATCCATTTTTAAAACGACATTACTTCAGTTTGATGTGAAAATTGAGGTGTTATAAAGGTAATGAATGAATATATGTATCTTTAAGTTTCAATATACATATACTACAAGTGCTACTCGACAAGATTTTTCTTATTATATTTTTGTTTAATATAAGTAATTTTTGGAAAGCGATGCTTTTTCGAAGTAAAATTAAAAATGAGATGAATTAATTTGAAAATAGAATATAACCCAAAATAGAACATAAATCAGTGCTCAAATTAGATTTTATAACTCCGATATTTTTCAGTAAAATAAAAGGTAAATATTATTCATTTTTTTCCTCAACGAGGAAAGATTTCATTTAAAAAAAAAATATTACAGAAATATATTCCAAATGGTTAAAAAATGGAACACTTTACTACCCCATTTAAATATATTTTTAAGTTCTCAGAGAAGAGAAACTAGAATGAGAGCTGTAATGGCGTTATAGAACATACATATAAGCCCTAAATCCGAAAAAAAAAGTTCTATAAAGCGCTACTTTACACTTATACCAATCTTATAAGAATTTCCGGGAGATTTCCAGCACAGCACCATCGTGCAAATCGTGCTTAAGTTTTATAATTTGGTGGTAAGAACGTGTCTGAAACCTTTATAAGGCCCAAAATGTTAGTTCGGGGAAGTTATGTGTTACCTAAAGATGGCAAAATTAACATGAAATACCCCATTAATTAATGTATAAATTAATGTATTTCTGATATAAGTTACAACTAAACTAAATATTGCAATGTAACACAGAACAAACATAACTGTCAAAATTAACACGGGCGACGTAGAACAAACACACATTGACATAATATGTGTAATTTATACAAAAAAGTGTAGTGGGTGTCGTAATTGCCGCTAGAGCAAGACTTTGTCAATCATTGGTCTATGTAGTAGATAGGACGGTGAATTCATATTCAACTAAATATTAAAAAACAATATTTGGAGGCCTGGAACATTCATTAAAAGAACCTGCTATCGGTTCTTTAGCGGTTTTTAATAAATTATACGATCAGGTTCCGGTTCTTATTTTAATAAGGGGTTCTTAGGGTTCCGGTTCGGTTTCACAGCTCTGCAAAGAACAAAAAATAACGTCTGCTTTAAGTTTAGTAAGACTTATAGGAGGAATAGACCATTTTTTTTTTAATTTTTAATTGGTTAAAATGAGGAGGAGAATGTAATAACGAATTAGTTAGCAAAGTGAGAAAAGTAAATTGTATAATGTATAGGCCTCTAAACTAATGGCTTGTTAAGCAATTTTTTGTAAAACCGGTCACAAGTGTCTTAAAGTTTTCAGTTGGCTTCACATAATTTTAGATAATTATACGAATCGTCAAAATAAATAGCGTTAAATTGCCTATGCTGAAATGAAATCTACCGGCTACTCTTATATCTGCCATTTGGGAACTCAATAGTTATCTGGAATTAATTACCCTGTATAAAATGTCCATGATTATCAAATGACAGTCCCATTCGAATGACGATTTCTGTTGAATTCAGCGGATAACCACAGAACTGTCATAATTTCTGGCAAAACAATCCACTTTTTCTGGAATTTTTTAAATAAATTTGAAGAAACGAGTAAATATAAAATAATTGTAATTAAATAAATTAACTAAATTAATTAAATTTGCATTTCAACCAAATATTTTCTAACGAGTTTTCGTTCAACCGCCAAAATTGCCACTTCGACCGTCCGCGGTTTAAATTTTGACCGGAATAATTCAACCTTTTTTGTTTGTCATAACAAATCCCCATTAAGTGAAGTAAGTAGTAGTAGTTAAGTGTCAGAAAACAAACTTTTCCGTCGCTAAAAAAAGCCGAAAAAATTCCTCCATTTTTCGTTCCATTTTTGTCGGCGGCGTTTGCTTGCAATTTTATAAAATCAATTCAAAGTGAAAATAATCAGATTTTTCGTGATAACAGACTGATAAAGTGAACATTGTGACGAGACAATCGAATTTCTGTAGTTTTATCATTGGAAAAGGTCTATTTACACTTTCAAAAATTATCTTCAAAAAAATTATATTCCCAATTTTGCCGTTCCCGTTTTGCCTCCATTTTGACTATTTTTTTCGCATGGCGTTGTTTCCTGACTACAACAAAAACTGTTTTTTTCTTCTCTTCACTTCAGGTGGTTTTTCGCTTCTTGTTGGCTGATTGTTTGATCGTAAAAAAAAAGGTTTTTGCTGCTCCATTTTCATTTGTCCATCCATCCATCTCAGAGAAAATCCGATTCGATTCGACTCTTCCTGTGTCTGTTCGATATCGTTGTTTGTGTGAGAGATACCCAATAAATAAGATAGATAATAGAAATCCCGATCCCGTTTGTCAATCCGACGACCCTCTGATCGATGGATTCGCCCAGCGATGTGGATCGCGACCGTTCCAGACGTAGCGAACGCGGATCTCGCTTCACCGACAACGAAGATGCGAACGGTTCGATGACGTCCGATAGTGGAACGCGTGATCGTAGCCGGGAAAAGCATTCGTCCAGCGGTGGCCCATCGAAACGTATTTACATCTCAAATATACCGTACGAAGATCGTTGGCAAGATTTGAAAGATTTATTTCGGCGTGTCGTCGGTCCCGTTGAATTCGTTGAATTGTTTAGCGATGAAAGTGGTAAGCCGCGTGGTTGCGGCATCGTTGAATTTAAGGACGCGGCCAGCGTCAATTTGGCCATCGAAAAGATGAATCGGTACGAGCTGAATGGAAGGGAAATTGTGGTGAAGGAGGATCACGGTGAGGAACGGGATAAGTATGGACGGATTACGAGAGATAATGCCGGTGGTGGTGGAGGAGGTGGTGGCGGCGGCGGTGGTGGAGGACGTGACCGAAGTGATAGAAGTTTGGGTGGTGGTCGAAGTTCGTTGGGCGGACGTGGACGTGACGATGATCGTTATAGTATGTTAGTGTCGTTTTCGTTAATTTTTTTTTTTTTTACTTTTCTATTTTTCTACCAAAACAAAACATTTTTATTCCTTCCCGCAAAACCTTTTAGCGCTTGACTGCGGTGGTCTGACACCTTTCTGGATTTTTGAAAATCTCCGATTATCGATACAATTATTTTACCAGACAAAAAAGCTACTGTGGCTTGTGTTTCGTGTGTGTCCGTTTGATTCTAACAATTTCACTTTTTTTCTTTTCGTTTTATTTTCGCTTCGGCGGAATTAGGATGTCTCGTGGTGGCAGCAGTGGTAATATGAATAGCTTGCTGAATATGAGCGGCGGAGGAGGTGGTGGTGGTAATTATGGTATGCAACAGGAATCGTACAATACGTACGGTTTGAGTCGATCTTTTTTGCAGAGTTTGGGCATTGAGGGGCCTCTGCATACAAAAGTCTTTGTTGGCAGCGTGAGTATTTTCTTATTCGATTTGTAATTTGTCTTTATTGTTGCAATTAGATAAACAAAAATTTGTACCGGGGAAAGGTGGGAGTAGCGGGGGAAACGAAGGCATTATTGGTCAATTTGAAATTTTATATACAATTTCCATTCAATTTTTTATTAATTATCATAAACTGGAGCGTTTCCTTTTTAAAAATTTACATAATTTACTTGTAAAAATTAAGAGGTTAAGCTAGTAAAAGTTTTGGAGACTATTGAACGCCTTAAGTTTGTTCAGTTTTAGTTTGGTAAGAAAATCAATCTAATGTCTAATGATATTGTTGATATAAAGTAATACTTGAATATACGATGAGATTGAATCCATCATCCCCAGATGCTTCTTCCCGAAAACGTTAGAATTCTGATTATTTGTCTAATCACGTTAATTAGTAAATGGGAATTATTCCAGAAGAGCACTGTATCTGATTAATTCGAATTCCTTCCCTCCCATTTATTCAATTCGAAAGTTAAAGATCATTTCTGATTATTGTTCCCATAGAAATTGCCTAACAAAGAATTCTCTTTCTTACGAATTTGATATTAGTTCGAAGAATTCCATCCCGTACTATGTAAATTTGAAATATTTCTAATAAAAGTAGGTGAGAATTACCGGATTTTTACTTATAATCCCTACAACTTTCCAAATTACCCTCAATATTCTTAAAATTTCATCAAACGGATAATTTTTCGAAATTCCTCCACATATTTTTCCCATTTTCCTCGAACGATTTAATCCTAAGCCCGAACTTATTACTTTATTCCACCTGAACTATTTGCAAAAAGATTTAGGTGTAGCGATGACGAAAACAAATCAAACGATGACTGATCGAAAAAAATATGTAGTTAGGATTGGTCGAAGAAAGTCATTTTACGAATAAAACTATTGAGATAACTGATTAACATTTTTATGTTGTCAGATCACCCAGATTATCATTTAAATTATATTCTACTTCGGAATTCAAAAATTTTTCCGGGAAATTACAAATATTTCGTCAGAAAGTACATAAATAAAAACGTTTATTGAAATTTGAGGATTAACCGTTTTTCAAAAATTTCTAACGATTTATCCAGTAATTATGTGGCTGTAATATAATTTTTTTTTATTAGCTCGAATTTTCCGAATCGGAACAGTGTATCCCAGACCAATTTCTGAACCGTTTGGATCGTCAACGGTGACCTTATACGAATCGTACATTTTTCTGAAAAGAAATTTAATTAAAAATTATATAAACAATTAAATAATAATCCACCACCTCATTCTCATTAAATCTCCTCGGTTTTCTATCTATTTGCCAAACGATCGGTTCATTAAATTTCGCTTGCTATTCCTTTAGTTTCTTCTCATCTTCATATTCGATAAGTGATGGTGATGGTTTTGATGATCAACCCCGGTTTGTTGAACGGACCATATCGGCCTCAATTCAATTAATGAATCGATCTATCGGAGATAGTCTTTCGCTTGTGGTTTTCCCCATAAATTTCCGCTAAAAATTGCTTGACGCCAGCTAATTGAATACGATCGGAAGACGCCCGGCTTATAATTGTTTCATCGGTTAGAATGGAATTCTTTCCCTCGGTTTTAAATCGTTTATTTAAAACTTGTGATTTTCGAATATTTAAACGTTTGATTTTCCGTTTCGTTAATTTAATTTCGATCCATTGAAGATTCGGCTCATTTTCGAGAGTAGAAAGCAACCGTTCCAATTGATTGATTAGATTTAAGAGGCTGTTCATGGTTTCTCGATCCATGGTTGATGAATCATGCAATTGTTTATTTAAATCCTTCCATTTATTCTGGAACAGTTTCATGTACAATTGAAGTTGGTGGATGGTTGTGTTTAGAGCTCGATTTTCGGTGCCATTCCGAACGGAAATCATTTAAAATTGATTGAAAATGTTGATATCGCGTATCGGTTTGATTGAATTGTGGAATGTTACCCGGAAATCGCTCTTTAAATTATCGATTAAATCTGCAATTGATTTCCTTAACCTAAAAAAAATGGATCAGATTCGATCGGGTCGTCGAATCGGATTAGAAACCATACCTTCTCTGACAATCGGGCACCATCATCAACGATTCTTGATAAACTTCCTCTCCCTTAAAACATGATATCCTTGTCCACTGCCGTTCGATTCGGGTTCGTTGCTGGACGGCTTCCTTCTCGTAAACGGTCTTCTCCAAAGTGAGCCGCTTTACCACACCGGTTATTATAAGCGGGGATCGGCCATATGGGAAAATGTCGGAAAACAGTTTAAATTATCGATTTTATATGAAATTAACTGAACAGTTGCCCGGGGATCGTCGAAATATCTCATTTTCTTAGATTTTTCCGATTACAGATCGCCGTAATGTATATTTACCAGTTCGATGGACACAGTTTATTTACATGGCACCATTTGATTCCTACAATGATTCCTACAAAATAATTATTATATTTACTAGTTTCCAACCGGCGGGGAATGCAAATGAGGAAGCGTTACCCACACAAACCTTTAATATTTATTACCTTTATCGCTTATCGTTTATCGTTTATCGAATCCTTAACTTGTACGCGCCCTAATAAAAAAACAAAGTCTATATAGAAATAATTCGGTATGATAAGATTCTTATCGGGACGAAGTGGGTCTTTAATATTTCTTCGAGACTGTCAACGGGATTTTGCATATCTTCGAAAATTATCCAAAATCCCCATCTGAAATCAATAATTTTTAAAAAAAACTTCCTGTAAGTTTCAAGATATGAAACATTAATCCTTTTAAGACTATTTTAAACATCTATTATCCAAGAGTTACCACTCCATTGGTAGATGTTTAAGTTTGAGGGAAATTTCGCGATTTCCAAGAAAATATGTTTAAATTTACAAATCGTTGAACCGTTGAAAGGCTCGAAAAATATCTATTCAAATATTGTTAAATGATGATCGACACGATCGATTTGTAATCCACTTTTCTGGCTGTGGATTTTAGTAATTTGGATTGATTTCCAAATTACTTCCAATTTTCATAAAATTTCCTAATATTGTATTAAAATTATATGATTCCTAGGAAATACTTGAGTTTTACAAAATTGTCCGATTTTGATTCATTAGATTTTTGGTAATTTTCCAGACTTTGGTTGAAGGTTTAAAATTAAAAAAAATATACGAGATTTTTGAAATTACTTCAAATTTTGTAATTTTAATGAATTTTCCAATTTCATAAAATTTCCAGTTTTTTGTAATTTTCGAAATTTTATGAAATTTTCAGATTCTTTTCAAGTTGGTAAGATTTTCATGCAATCTTCATATATTTTTCGTTTTTCCCGAAATTGTCTAATTTATGTAATTTTCATGAAGTCTTTCAATTTCTAATGTAAAGGATTCTGAGTGTAGGGTAGATATGCTGTCTGAGCTGATCTAATTTCGACGATTAGGTTCTGATATGTCGATAATGTGCAAGTATTTATTGCGTGGGCATTAAACGGTTAAATTGTATGTTTATTAGGTTACATCGAATTTTTTATGATTCTATATTTTATATTGAACATTTTGTGGAAATCTACCTCCTACCTAAATCTAAACTCAAAATTTAAATTCGGGAAAATAAAAAACGCAATCTATTTTCCATTTTCCACTATTTTTTCCAAGAGAACCTAAAGTTTTAAATAACAAGTAAAAATATGGTTCTTTATAAATACAATTCCTTTTACAGATCGAAAATATATTCGGTCGGTCGGTCACAGTGATCAAAATTTGTGACACGATTGCCCCAATCGTATTTACCCTTTGAAAACTTAAAATTTGTCATCGCGATAGCTTATTTTAAAATTTCGTCAGAAATAATTATAATGAAATATTAAAAATGTCTCATCCAGGTTTTGAAAATGGATTTTGGGAAATTTCCTGTTAAAATATGTCGACGGGGCCCAGTCGTCTCAAAGGACAAACGATTAAGTAGTTTGATTCAAATTGTGAGCCTTTGTAGCATTTAACCTACTGATTAAGTCTTATTCCCCAGTATACCGTTTTTTTTGTTGCGTTGCTACGTGTCGAACAGTCGACGGTTTTAATCGACCCCAACCCACTTCCACAAAGTCGGGAAAATGAGCATGACCATAATAAGATATTTCCGGGTCCTACCGGTCCGTTAGTCGTGTAATAGCTGTGCTCTCAGTAATTGATATTATATGACGAATTAAAGTGAGTCATTGAAATTTTCCTATAAATTACAGGAAAACAATTAATGAATTAAAAGAAAAACAAATTGAAACGAAATCCCGGTTGAGATTTGTGAGACTTGATTGATTTGATCACGTGCACAATTTTAAATATTTTATTTCTTTATTTGTTGGTACATATTCATTTTCATTAATATTTGATCAATTTTACTTCTACAAAAACCCATACCGGTCCACCACTATCGTTTCTCCGTTAACCTTCCCTTTGATCGTGAAGTCCAATAATTCGTCTTCAATCTACCTGTAGATTTTTTATTCGTCATTCACGTTGTTTTTTAAAAAAAAATTTTCTATGACGCTCATTCTTCAATTGAACCTCCTCAATCGTTACAATCTCAACATAATTTCCAGGTTGGGAACAGTGGACAGTAAATTGTCATTTCGTAAATTGGTTCAAAATGTTTAATTTCTGAATTAAATAGATTTGATCGTTTTTTATGTTTCTTTGGTCATACATATTTTAATTTTCTTTTTCTTTTTAAATCTTATGCATATGAAATATTTTTTATTGTTGATTCCACTTCATATATTAATATTTTTGCGGATATTTTCAATAAAAGCTGCTAAGCTTACACTAAATTTTAAAACCAAATCTAAAGCTTCGTGTTTTCGTAATTTTCTTTATATTTCATATCAAATATCACGTCAATCTAAAGACAAATTCAAGGTTAATTAATTTGTCCAAAAGTTCAACCGCTTCGGACCGAGCGATCGATTTTTGTCGATGTGTCCGCATCTGTGTTATTTCCGCTATATTGGACAGATATTCGGAGCATTGTCATAGCTTTATCCTCCACATCATCTTTGTTTTAATATTATTGTATCATGAATTTAATATAGTTAATTTTTATTGTTTTATTTGTATTTTCACATTTGCAAAATTAAATATATTATTTTGCTGTTTTGAAACTTCGCGGGCTCTAGGCAGCTGCCTAGTCTGCCTAGGCCAAAGTTCGGCCTGGAAAATGATGAAATGGTATCGTAGTTTGCATATACAGTTGGGAAAGGTTGGGAAAGTTAGCAGATTCGAAAAGGGTGGGTTTAAATTTGAAAAAATTTATGAAGATTTTCGATTTTTCACATTTATCCGATTTTTACCGACATTTTTCCGACATTTCTACAACCTTCGGGAGTAATGCTAGCCTTCACCTGACAAATTTCCTTCAAACGTCGAGAACATCCTATAGAAACCAAGAAATGTCTAAATTTTTCCCTGGCTTTTCGTTATTGTCCCGACCTATTTCCTGACCGAACCTATTAAGTTTTTTTTCCCTTCTATTCCTAACTGTTTTCCTTTCCTATATTTTCCAACCATTTTAACCGCAACATTTTCTGACGCATTTTTGCTTACTTTTTCTAACTGGTTTTTGACATGACTTTCTTTTTTGTTTCAACCGGCTCATTCTGACTTATTTCGACTATTTCCTGATTAATCCCCTCGTTTTACTGAAAGTTTCTAGCTTTTCCGATATGTTTTCAACCTTTTCCCACATTATATTCTTAATGCATCCTTCCGACCACATTCTGCTAATCTGTCGACTGTAAAACGTCGTCTAGATCCTCATATACTCCGGTGATTCTCGCATACTTTTGATAATATCCTCAAATTTACAAAACTTTACTGTTAATTATATTCCCAATATTCTCTCCATATTTGTATGTACATTTTCCGAAAATTCTCGTAATTCCTTTGGAATGGTAATTCCATTCTCATAAATTACAACTTCAATTCCTGTTTTATAAGAGAAACCTCATCCATTTTGTGACTTCTGAGAGAGGTATCTGGAAGCCCATTCAAGATTTTTGGCTCAGCGCTTATTTGCACTTCTTGCGATATACATAGATCTGTTCTATAAAATAAAAGAAAGAAGTTGTCTTTTGATAGAATTTCTAGATCACCAAACTCATTCTCGGCTAGAATTTTTCAGACAGAAGAATCAGGATATATGATTAAAATGATTAAAGTGAGTTTAGATTTTAGCGATTTATAAGACGTCCGTCGTCCTTGCCTGGCTAGATCAATTACAGTAGTTGGTTGGTTTCAGTGGCTGTTTCGGCAGATTGATAATCGCTTTAATCCGTCCGATTTGCGAATAGATTCAATCGGTTTTTAGTTAGCCATTTAAAATGTTCAAATCTAATTTGTCTGGAGTTCGGGGGAAAACTAGGCCGTAAAATAATTGTTAAGTCGTAACTGCGAGTTCGGTTTTCTATTTTTCTTTTTTTTTTTCCTCCGTTTATTTTTGCCCTCATCCGGTCGACAGTTGGTCTACAAAGTAAATGCGAAAAAGGTTAAAGAGATCTTTAAAATGGCCGGTCGTGTGGTTAACGTTGACTTAGCCACCGATAAGGAGGGAAATAGTCGTGGATTTGCAGTCGTCGAATACGAACATCCCGTCGAAGCCGTGCAAGCCATTTCAATGTTTGATCGTCAATTGTTATACGATCGTCGTATGGCTGTTCGTTTGGATCGCATTCCCGATAAAACCGAGAGCTTAAAGTTACCGGAGGGATTGGTCAGCATTGGCATGGGTTTGGGACAGAACGGTGAACCGTTACGTAATGTTGCGAATAATTTACCGCAAAAGAATAAGCAACAGCAACAGCAGAATAATCAAGATTATTCCCAACAACAACTTCAGCAACAACAATACCAACAGCAAAATCAACAATATTCGCAACAATATCAACAACCACAACAGCAATTCCAGCAACAACAGGCCATGCAACAAGGAACGGGTGGTGGATTGTCTGGAATAAGTAACGTTGGTCAACAGTTGGGCGGTTTAAATCAACCACCGGTACCGGTCGCCCCACCAGTACCAGCTAGCCCAGCCGCTAATTTGTTGGCCGGTTCAAACAATCAATTACAAACTAATTTAGCCGCTCTTGGTATGGTCAGTGGATTACAGAATTTAGGCGCTCTATCCAATCCACTATTGACAACAGCTGCAGCTGCTGCTGGACTTAATAATCTTGGTTTAAATTTGGCTGGTGGAGCCGCACCACCAGTTCAATCATCCGCCGATTTGAACACATCATTAGGATCGGGCAATAATCAACCGAATCCATTTAACAATTCATCGGCTCAGGGTTATCCCAATTTGACCAATTATCCGAATACTAATCGGATGAGTGATTATGATATGAATTCAAGGAATTATGGGGGTGGCCAACAGGGCCAACAAGGACAACAGCAGCAACAGCAACAACAGCAACAGAATTATGGTAACGGTCGTTCATCATCCGATACGATCATCATTCGGAATGTAAGTTTATTTACTTTCTTATTTAATAAAGCGAAATTTAATTTTCAATCTCATTTCAACAGCTACCACCGACTTGCACTTGGCAAACATTGCGCGACAAATTCCGTGAGATTGGTGAAGTTAAATTTGCTGAGATTCGTGGTCAGGATTGTGGTGTTGTACGATTTTCAAAGGAACGGGATGCTGAAGTGGCCATAAGTAATTTATTTCAGAAAACATTTATTAAAATTTAACTTTCCAACATTTAATTTTCTTTCAGAAATGGTTGATGGTTCACGTTTTGATGGACGAGTAGTTGAAGTTAATTATTTCTAAAGTGAACAAAGCAGAAACACAATTTAAGCAACATATTTCCCTAGATCCACATTTTCTATTTTCTGTTTAGAGAGATACTTCTCAGTAAATTCGCCTAGGGTTCTTATCAAAGTGTATTTTATGGGAAAAATCGTTGTAGGTTTTGTTTGGGTATCCCCTCAATATTTTCGTTTCAAATCAAATGTCTTGTTCAAAACCTCTAGGCTTGTATCTGGGCCATCTGGACGATTCAATTTTTTTTTTCTAATTTTACTTTCTAGTTTTATTTGACAGCGATAAGTTTTTATACATTTTTATTGAACAATTACTGGCAGATTAATTTTTTTTCTATCAGGAAAATCTACAAATACATAAATATTTAGATTTATTAAAATATTATGAAATAGAATTATGTAATACTACCGTTATGGTAATGATATAATAAAATGCATTTTATCGTAATTGATATTTGTTTTGTTGTTTGTTTTTTTGCTATTCTACAAGAACCGCCAGGATTACTACAAAAAATTCTGATAGAAATTCTGATCTAAAAATCAGTACAAAATATATGAATAGGATGCGACAACAAATATTTCGTATTCGAGCAAAATAAGAATACTTTTATTTTTAAAATTTCTAATCAGTAGATATAATTAGAATTTTGTAAAGGGAATTGAGAATTTGTCTGAATGTTATTTGCGTAATTTCGACTCAATTAACGGCAGGGAAGGCTGATAAGACTAGAAGGTTTAATAATACAAGAATAATTTATTGTATTCACAAACCGTGCCAACAATTTATATTGAATAAATGACAGTCAGATTTTATATACTGAAGTTCTTTGTCGAAACTGTAATATTGAAATTAGGCCTATAAATAAGTTATCAGTATTTTCTGGTGAAATTGAGGAGCCTACTGCAACATTATTTTGCAAGTTTTTTGGACTATCGTGGTCGTTAGCGATTTCAATCCATCAGTACAGAAACTACAAAATTACTATACAATTAATATCTATGAAAATGTTTCATTAAAAAATATCTTTGTATTTTGAAAGAAATATTTTGTTAAGCTCTAAAATTGTCGATTGTTCATAAAGCGGTAAATATTGAAGAATGAATTTTAGTAAAATATGTTCTGTATTTATGTAATAAAATTATTAATTGTATCCAAGAAATTTTAACAACAATTGGTTGATTTTAATAGTATAACATTGTTAAAAAAGTAAAAATTTGTTGCAGAAAATGTTACATATTTAGTATAAAAATGATAGAAATATTTAAACAAAAATTAAGCATTTCTATTCTACGGGGTTTTTGACTAAAAGTATCATATCAAGAAGCTTTATTAGTATCATTTTTCTTTCAAATACTCCAAAGTCCAAATATATAAGTTAGAAATTTAATCAAAATAAAAGGTCACATAAGTCATTGTACCATACATGTTTTGGGGTTGAGGCAGCAATTAACTACTCATGGACTCATTTAATTTCTTTTTATTTTAATGCACTAATATATTTATTCGAAAGAAAAACGATACTCATGATGCCCAGTAACACATACGAGTTCACGCTTAATCGAATACTACTCGTGTAGTAGTTTTTCTAAAGATTAGATAGAATTATATGAAATGACATTTAATGTTAAACTTTCTAAGAGTTTTCGAGATTTTCGAAGCTTAATTTTGGGACAATTTAAAATTTCGTAAAAGGACCGTTATCTGGATAGAAAATAGATTTTGAAAAGAAGAAAATTAAGTTCGAAACTTAAGCTTACAATTTTTTGACTTATAAACAGGGATGTGGAGTCGTAACGAAATAGTTGTAAACCCGACTCCGAAAATTTGAAAGGGGCGACTTTGACTCCGACTTTCGACTGCGACTCCAAATCTGACTCTTCAAAAATTCCTAGAAATTTTACTGATTTCTTTTTTTACTATTGCTGTGTTGTCAGGGCGGTATTTACCACTAGGATGAGTAGGCTGGAGCCTTGGGCGGCAAATATTTGGGGGCGGCATAACTTAAGGTACTCGTAGGATTTGTTTAATTTGGTATCAAATAAATTCTAATTCTTCATAAAAACAGAATCGAACTAATGCTACATAACAAATTCTACATGTGTTATTTCCGGCGATAATCTATCTATCTATCATAATGCAGCGTAAGATCTATCGGCATAAATAGAGCTTGAACTAACAGTACAAATTGTAAAGAGAAGCGTCACTTTCATGGGCCATAACTTGATAAATACCTTTAATTTAATTATAAATTTTGGTGACATATTTTTAAGATGTTATTCATGAGAAAAAAATATTTATAAAATGGTTGTAATTGTTTCTCCCCCCTTAAATTTTCCTTCCCCATTAAATTTAAAAATCCTATATGTGATTGCACGCTCGTATATACCGAAAATCATTTGATTGCCTATTATTATCCCTATTCTGCATTTTATCTGTTACTCTTCAGTAGATAAATAAATTGACATTTTATTGAAATTGGTATTGGTACAAAGCTGCTTGAAAGATTACAGCACTGGGAGTTCTTAATCGATTTTGTACTTTTTTATAATTTTACAGGTTTATCCTTCCGCTGCACTTGTCTGTAATCGAAAAATATTTTTGTTTTCTGTTTCGGATGAATAGAAAAATTATGACGGATGCAGCACTTTTCGATGTCAAAACAAACACGCCGAAAGAAATACCCTACAGCGCTGCCATTTTGTTTTGTAAAAAATAAAATAACATTCTTTTCAACACTTGAAAGTTGTAATAAAGTAATGTCAAAATTTCAAAATGATGAGATTATTTCATCAATCATCACCTTCAAAATGACTGACTTTTGGCCGTCTAAAGCGATTGCCCCCTTAATGAAAAATTGGTTCGGGACTGAAAAAAATGGCATTATAATTAAAAGCTTCCGATAAGCACTTTTAAATTTTATAGAGCTCTTATCCGAAAATTTAAGATTTCGTTATCATCAAATTATTGAAATAGAAAATCGATTTCAAAACGTATTTATTTAAATCTGAAATGTAAAGCTTTCTTGGAGATTTTAATTTACCACCGAGCTTTTTAACGAAAGTTTCCAATTTCATTGAAATTTATTCATCAAGAGATAAAATAGATTTAATAATGACTTAAATAATATTTTAATTTAAAGCTTTGGATAAGCTTTTGGAAGTTTCTTAAAGCTCTTTTCAGACAATTTTAAATTTCTCTGACATTAAATTATTGCGATAGAAAATAGATTATAAAACGTATAACTTTAAAACCAAAATTTAAAACTTTCTTCACAAAGCTTTTAAACGAAAATTTCGGAATTCATTTAAATTTAATTTTTGGAATAAAAATGAAATTCCATTCCGACTTAATTAATACTTTAAGATGATTAAGATTTAAGATGAGCGTTTGTAACTCTCTTAAAGCTTTTTTCAGAAAGTTTTAAATTTCAATGACGTTATAGAAACTTTTAAAATAGATTTAAAACATAACTTTAAAACCGAAGTATAAAGCTTTCTTAGCACACAAGAAATTAGTAATTTTCATGCTCATGAGTCCTTTTCTATGACCATTACTGTACATATACTTTGTTTTTTAATATTTTTGATTTGCTGATCTCTTTTATGTTAATAAATCATAAAAATCAACGCGTGGGTCATTTAAAAATCCTGCGTGGGTCAGTGTCTGACCAGCGGGTTATAGGTTCGCCATCACTGCTCTAGAACAATTATTTTGAAATTTCTAAAAAATTTTTGTTTTAGAAAAGAATTGAAAATATAGGAAAAACGTATGTTTTCTTTCTTTTCCTAAGTAATGTGTTTGGTAATTATTTTCTAAATAAAATTGGGTAAATTAAATTTGCATTGTAAAAGTAGGAATCTGCTTTGAAAAATAGGATTTTGCAAGGTAAATCGAAACTTACCTGGCATTTTTTATTATTTATTATTTTATTTATTTATTACCCAAATAATATTTTCTATGCATGAATTTCGGCTTTTGTGGTGCATTATTAGATTTTTGCCAAAATTTACCCGCCAAATTCTTATTTTTACGAAGCAATTTCCAGATTTTGCCAGTGCGTGGTCTATTTTTACCTTGCCAAATCCTATTTTAAAATGCAAAAGCCGCCGTCAAAAAATTACATTTCGAATCGAGATGGGTTAACTGATCGTATACCAATTATATTTTTATTATGTAGATGCCATTATGCAATAAAAGGTTGTGTATCATTCGAGTATTCGAAATTATAGAGTTTCGGACCCTCGAAAAACCCAAGAAACCTTCGAGTTTCAATGTGCCTTCCATGGATCTTTTATAGCCAAATCTTTTTTTCATCTAATAATATAACAAAACTAAATGTGGTATTCCTCATCTGTTTCGAGATAAATTATTTTAAAACTGCTCTAATCGGGGTATAATTATACCCTTTAGGCCCTTTAGGGCCTATTGTCCTACGTATCATAAATTGATTCTGCGGAACCTAGATTTCGAGATTAGACATAAGGAATTAGAATGATAGTTTCTGCTCAAAAATGGAGAAATATAAAAATTGGTATACGCTAGAATACAGCAACTTCAAACAGATTAGGCTAAAGTTCTTTTTAGACTAACATTTTTTTTTGTTCCATCGTAACCAGAATTTTTCGTTCGTATTTTTTAATTAATTGAAGTAGATAAAATAGAACAGCCTTAAAGTTCCATTGTGATTTTGGATATAATTTCAAAATATTAATAATTGAAAAATGGTGAGGTAATATCTATCATTATTCGAATTAATTACTTAATAGGCAGGGATCGAAAGGGCTTCTTAATTAAAAAGAGAATTTAATCGCAAATAAAATAAAATTCAAACAATTTGATATTTTTTTTTGTAAAGTTTTTAATAATAAATTCATGTTTTCTTTAATTTTAATTTTTTTCTTAAATTGGTTTGTTTTTAAATATATAATTATGATCATTGTGATATTTACAAAATTGATTTAATTAATTTTTTTTATATTTATATTTATTATTTTTACACACCATTAATAATTTTTTTCGGAACGTATTAAAAAAAATCGCAAAATAATAATAAATATAAAAGAAAATAAATATTGATAAATTTTATTTTTAATTAATTAATTAATAACCCCACAAATTTTTTATAATCAATTTTT
>JANTOP010033538.1:0-11432 GCA_027564815.1 Symmerus nobilis | reverse complement strand
AATCTAGATTTCAGAAAGCATAAAATTAAATTATATATAAAACGTTACAATATTTTTAATTTATAATATTGATGTAGTGCCTCAGAAATTGATAATAAAATTATATTCTATCATAATTAAGTAAATATTGCGTATTTTATTAAACATAATTAGACTTAGAACATAATACATCGTAAGCCATCAATGAAGTTATAATGGAGTCTCCTATAACGCGGGGATATGTTCCGCGTTGTAGAAAATCGTGTTATATCAGACGAATATATACAAGTTCAATCATATCTCTTAAATTGTAGGTATGATTGCTTGTCCCTAGTGAGATGTGAATAAGTTTGAAATAATTGCATTGCGACTTTGAATGTATGTCGAATGAATTGCCAAAATAATAAAGTAAAAAAATATTATTTAATGATACAAAAAATTATTATACATGGCATCAGAGCATTAAGATACTGACGCTTACTACTCCCAATGACAATTTTTAAATGGACATATGTAACTCGGTGATAAATAGTCCTATCGATAAATTTCAAAAGTTTCTGTATTTTTAGAAAACCCATTCAAATGAGCTCTCACTCGCCTCATTGCTGCTTTTTAAGAGTTTCGAAAGCCTCTATCTCCCTACTTTTTTCACTCCTAGCAAATTCTGAGACTTATCGAAATTGAAAATGGGTCGGGGCCCAACTGTTTTTCTTGCTGTTTTTTGGCTGCATATTATAAATCATAAACTCGAAAATTAAGTCATAATATTAAATTTATCTTACGGGTAATACGGGACTGCTCTTCGCGCTGTACGAATGCAAGTCGCAATTTTTCGTCGCGTTGTAGGGGAGCCTTTTATACGGGAGTTCACTGTAACATTATTAATAAGAAAATCTGTTGTAAATTAATTAAGAAATTGAACTCTATATTTAATGAAATGTGAGAGCTTCAAGTTTTGAAGGGCAATATCGCTATACAACTAATAAGTAGGGTTTCTGAAAACTCGGGTTCCGAAAACTTTCGGTGAGTCCGAGTCCAAATTTGTAGAAACTTGTCGCGTTCGAGTCGAGTCGAATTGAAATAGAAATAAAAATAAATATTTATTGTCGCTCCTTGCGGTAAAGAAAAATTTTTTTTAATAATAATTGTTAAACGCTTATTTCGAATCAAGTCCTCTTTATTTGACTTCCTTGTCTGCTAGTCTTGATCTAATTAAATCGTGCAAAAATTTGCAAAAATCGAATAGGTTCTTTCAGTTGAAGTAGAAGTAGAATTCTCAGTAGAAACGGCGTTGTACAGATCTTTAAGATTATTTGCTCATTTCTCAGTATTTTTGAAAAGCAAAAAATTCTTGTTTCACTTTACTATAGATTTTATATTTTCAGTTTTCGGAGGTTTTTTTGAAGGTTCTTCCGCATTTTTTTAATATTAAATCTAACCCCTTCATTGTCAAAACTTTCCCTCATTCATTTTTCTCTTCTTTTTGCAGAATTCCTATCAATAATTGCACTGCTAAATCTAAAGCTTGTTTGGTAAGTACAAATTGTGGCTAATTTATATTACACAAATTTGCATTCACTCATACAGATTCTTATCGTTTCAGACCTCAATTGCCAACTTGGCAGGTTCAGCTCTTTAAAATCGATATTCTGAAGGATATATGAGTAGTTTATCTTAACTAAAGTTTCCTAGATGAATTATTCTAGTTTTACAAGCTTGAATATTTTATTGGCCAAGAATCTCAAACAACTTTTGCAATTTAAAACCGACTCGAGATTTGGGCCTAGTTCTGTTTTTATTTTTTTTGCTGAGCTTCATTTTTGGTGGAAGAATATCTAAAATACATAAATTTTCTTAAGATTCAAAGGCTCGGGCTCGGCGAATATTAGAGTCGAGTCCCGAGTACGAGTAATTGCCCAAATACTTGGCGAGTCCGAGTCGAGTCCAAAAAAACTAATAAGCTAATAATCTACTAATAAGCCGTTCCCATTTCTAAAAATTTCAATCGCAATTTTCCCCTGAACTCATTGTAATTTTACAATTGATAGAGATTGGCAGAAATTGACATTTTCATTTGCATACGACCGTAATTTCGGTCATACAGAAATCAAAATTGTTGCAAATGAAACTGTATATTTCTGTAAATTAACGTCAATTTTTGTCCATTGTTAGAATTACGATTACATTTTTACACATGGCCTATTAAACACGATAGATATGTCCTGCAGAATACGTGTAAAAAATCGTGTAAGAAATGGAAAAGAAGATTGGTCCCGTATCTAAAAAATCAGTAAAAATAATTTTAAAAACCCATATACAAATTTTCGCGGATTAACTGCATTTTTTAATTTCTGTTGAACATGTATCATGTATAAAAGTATAATTTTCATGATTGAAATTTAATATGTAATAGACATCTTCGACTATTCCTTTCTTTATTTGTAGATTTTAAAGTTAGGATATATTGAGATCTTGCTTAAAAGACTACGTGACAAACTCAACCGGTAATTGTCAAGAAACAAAAATAGATTTCGACAAATTTTCAGACAATATTTCTTGAGTTACGTATTTTAAGTTTTAACGTAATAATGTCATCGGTCTAAAATTCGTTTAATTATAATATAAGGAACTGATTAAATTTAATTAACCTAGTTTAAATTTAAACATCTTTCGTTTCCATCGATGTATTCCAAAATCACATTTATGGCTATCAATGTCATATAAAGCTGTGAATGGAAATACATTTACGTTTCGTTTACCAATCATAATATCTAATACAACCTGTTCGTAAATATCAAATTTGAGCAATATAAATAAATCGATCAGATAGGATCGAACGTAAAATGTTGTATTGAAAATTGATAAATTATTATAATGAGTCAATAAACGACTCGATATAACATCAAAAAATAATGACTTATCTTCTATCCATCGGATATCACTATCATATTTCTTCAATAGAAAAATTATACACAACGTAATGCCATGCTTAAGATTTTCATTAGTCAATGAGAAGAGATTTTCCTCCAACAAACCGAGGGTAAATTTAGGAATTTCATTAATAGTCGTGAAGCGAGTAATACATTTAGCTGATAACACTCGTATTTTTTCATGTTCGTCGCCCAGAAATTTTCGAAACGATCGTTTTAATTCGCTTATATAGACTTCAATTTGTAATGTTGGCGAAATAATTTCTACACGTGATAATAATTCGAGAAGCGTAACTAACAACGCCGATTTATGATCTTGTTTTCCGATCACAAATCGTTCAATTGTCTCGTGAATTGAAAACATTTTTAAAATTATTTCATTGTACGTTGTATAAGCGGGCTCCCATTCCAATTCATCATCATCCAATTGATCGTCATTCTCAAAATATTGCGTTTGACCAACTATTTTTGGTATGATCGCACCAAATAATTGCAGAGATGCATTTCTAAAAATTCATAATAATTAAAATAATTAATAAATTTCATAGAAAAAAGTATTTACCGGACAGTCCACTCTTTGGATTGAATTGTTTGTACAGCAATTTGAAAAACTTGCACCATATAATCGGTCAAGTAAGGTTTTAATTCTGCATCTTTAACAAGTACGCATAGGAAATGCAAAACGGATGCCAATAGATTATCCTCATTTTTTCTTTCATGCTCTTCAGCTGTATATGAGGTTCCATATTTTATTAAAATGTTCATTATATGCTTTAGCAGGTGCTGTTCAAAAAAAATTAATTTAATATTTTTAAATGTATTCTTAGGAAATTATGCTAATTAGTCAATTCGCCCTCAGTCAGATTTGGGAATAATTTGATTGGAATTGAAATCAAAATAGAAAGAATTTGACTGTATTAATATCATCTTAAATATAAATAAATGATTAATTAAAATCGTAAAATAATACCTTTGCGTCGTGCCTATCATTCTTCACCAAATTATGTATCATAATGGAAAAACCGGCACCGCGTCTTGTCGTATTGGTTCGTCCATTTATCCGGAAAACGGATGAGCTGGCCTCATACAAAATTTTAAATTCTCGACTATTTTCATCACAATTTTCCGTCAACGTTCTCACCAATCGTCCCAATGATAAACCGGCCGCTTCGATAGCGCCCTTGTGCCGGCAATACAATAAAACATTAGCTGATACATTAAAACATGTATCGATGTTACTGATATAGTTATCAGACGATATCTGCTGATAGGATGAGCTCAACATAAATGTACCTAACGATTCCGATAGATCACAACATGCTCTCAATGTCATCCAAATTGATAGCAAAACTAATTTCTTATCTTTTGTGTAATCCATGGATTGGTAAGCGGAATTTTTAATTAACATTTCAAGACTTTCATCCATTTTCTCAAAACTAGATGAACCAAAATCATCTCGTATATCAATACCATTATTTAATAATTTTAAAAGGTAATTGGTTATCTGATAATTTAATTGGATAACACGTTCTACATCAATAGATTTAGCTTGCTTCAGATTTACCGACTTGTAATATTCATTTATACAATTAATATATCCGAAGAGATGATGTCCTGATTTAATTTGTTGAACGGGATCTTGATAATCCGTTGACAAATTTACCAATTTGCTATAAAGTTCATTAAAAATCTCAGCACAATTCGGTTCCCTCGAGAAAAGAATTCTAGTAAAATAACAAGCGTAACTACATCGATCAGCGTCTGATGACTTAACCAGCTCTTTACATTCCTCCCATAATTGGTCGATATGCGGATAAAATCGTTGAAGTAAATTACAAGATAGATCACGAATATCATCATAATCACAGCATAAACAGTTTTCAATCAAAATATTATAATATTCAATGGAAGTTAGATCCCAAATTTCTCTGTTAATTAAAAATCTTTTCAGTTCATCCGGTTTATGGGCACTGAATCGTTTTATAAGACGATCGCTACGATCACCGTAAACAATTTTTAATAAAATTTCAAATAAGCGTAATGAAAATATTTTCGATTGATATTCCTCTCTCTGGATTCCCAAATCGAATAGTTCTTTCAATTGGGTAAAAAATGTTACCAAACAATCGGTTAACAGATCATTTTCTGGAATCCGACTCTTAATCTGTTTGGCCAGAAAGTATAGAAAATTTGGAAACTGTTTGAAAATCTCTTGTCTCAATGGTGCTGATTCCTGTGACATATTTTCCGTAAAAAATTCCATAATTTTAATTAGATTATTTGGTAAATTATCCAAATCGTTGATGGTATTTGTGATCAGGACATTGAAAAATGCTGTTTTCGAAATAGACACATCTAACCGATCAGATACCTCTTCTATTAATCGATCAATTTGATCTTTCACCGATAATTTAAATAATAATTTAAAACAATTCCGAAATAAAATCAATTTTATCATACGATTTTCTTGTAAATATTTAAATTCATCATTCGATAAAATATCAGCTTGATTCAAATGTAAATGATTAAAAATTCGATGGATATTTTTGATGCATGGTAACCAATGATTAATACAATTTCTCGTCTCAAATTCGGAACTAAATTTTAATACATCACCAATTAGTTGGTATATCTCGCATACATCACCCTTTTCTAACGTTACAATTAAACTTTGTCCGGGCGATACAAGATTTCGATATTTTAACGATAAACTTAAACCATTTAAAAAATCCGAGCGATCTATTACTCCATCGATCAATTCATAGAAATTATATGTTTGCATTAAAATATTTAAGAAGTGATATTTATTTTTATTGGTCCACGGCCACCGTTCGGTTATCAACCGAAAGCAATATGTAGCGGTGTCCCTATCTGTTATCAAATAAGAAAAAAATTGTAAGGCTTCTTGGCGGGCACCATTAAACGGTGATTCCATGCAAGCGTACAAAGTGATTAGAAAACTTTCCGAATAACGATCGGCTACACTATTAAATTTTAATCCATTTAATGTATCCTTGTTGTAGATAAATTTTTCCTTCGGATGCTGTTTATGCAAAGCGTTTAGATTTCGCAAGGCGGCAAATACAAGTTTCGAATTTCGTTCCAATGCCAGAAAAAACATTGTTAAGCTTAGTTGTTGCACAGTTCTGATTGGGTAGTCTTTATATTTGGCCCAAAAAATCGATTGATTTTTACATTCTAAAAGAGATTCAAATTTTAAAAATAATTTTATGATTAAAAAACTATAAACAGTTACCTAATATGGACTGAACGGCTTTCAAATCATCCTTTCGACTCATATTTATAAGCTGAAACATTAAAAATTGTTTATTTAAAAATGAATATTTTGTATGATTTTGCTGACGCTGCCTAATTAGATAGATTTTTGAAAGAGAAATATGGCGGGCAGAAATCGTGAACATGAAGTCGGGAAATGGTATCTATCTGATACTGTAAGGCATGATCGCCAGTTAGATGTGTTAGATTTGTCTAATTTGACCGGATACACATAGTAATTATATTGAAACAATGGTAAATTATTATGTTTTAGAAAATTAATTTTTATTAATCAATTTGGTAGTAACAGTTTTGATAGTCAGTTTAATCGGATTGTGGCACTGATATGTCATTATACCACACAGTTTCAAATCCACCATGGTTTTGGGCTTCTGGCCTGTATTTACCATAAACTATCAATTTTGATGAGATCAGAGATATTCCCCGGCAATAGGAAGTATTTTATGCCCAACTCCTCTTTATATTCTAAATCTATAAATATAGTAAAGATTTTAATAATTTCGGATTAATTTGGTAAATGTGTTTTGACTCACTATTCGCTGGCGAAGGCGTTGAGCAGAGTCCCCTTGAAATCTCGACTCTTAAACGAATTCCGATAATTTAATCATCAATGAAAGCACCAAATCTCGCCGATGTAAAGTAACTCAATACCATTACATAGGGTGAATGTTTCATTGCTCCAACAATGTATAACTTTTTCAATATGTACCACCATCAACTAACATTTCAAATAATTACATATATTACGAATTCTAACTAAATATTAGTAAGTATTATTTCATTAAATACCGGCAGAGAAATAGCATTTCAAAAACAACCTTCAACAAACAAATTAGGGTGGTTAGGCCACAAAATGATGGGTTAACGATACAGGGGATATCCTTAAAGTTAATATTGGTAAATAAAATTATGAATTAATGAATTAAAAAGAATTATTTAATTTCAAATGAAAAAGTTCAAAATTAGAGTGTATCGATTAAAAATTTGAATTTATGATTTATAAAAACGTCAGGTTGACATTGAGAAATGATTTGGAAGATTCGTACAATATCTTTAAAAGATAATCGAAAATAGAAGAAATTACAGTTACAGTTTAACACAAGAAAATGTACCTCAACTTAATTCAAAATTGAAATTAAATTGATGAATAACACTCGATGTAATAAGTTTTAACAGACCAATAATATTTCCGTTAAATTTCTTTACATCCACTTAAAAGTATAACATTTCTTAAGTAGAATGGGGGGTGAATTTATTCTTCTAAATTATATTCTCTTATTCTAATATTTTATTATATTATTCTCCTTCCCTTAGCATAGATTTATTGCAAAATGGCTTGAATTTCGTAGGCCAATCAATCATTTCCAATGTAATTTTTTTTCTACCAAATCTTAGTTTTAAATAGAGATGGATTGTAATAGGTACCTCTTGTTAGTAGCTAATTTTGCTAATGCTAATAGTGTTAATTTAACAGGTTGAAATTAGCAGTTGCTAATAATTGGCCCCAGTCTGGAAACAACACAGTTCTTAACATAACATTGATTGATTTGATTACATTATAAATTTGAAATCTTATTATTAGCAATTAGCAATATTAACATTAACAACATGTTCTTAGCTGTTTGGAAAAACTATTATATTATTATCAACTGTTAATGTTAATAATAAGTATATGATAATGCTTATGCTAATAGTAAGTAGTGGGGGAGAACGTAGAGGAACCTGACAGAGTATGAGTGTGTGTGGTTAGGGACGTGGGAGGGATTGATGTTAGTCAAAGCAGAGTTAAACCGAACTTTACCAAAGCGAAAACTTTGTACACACTGAGTACAAAACTATAACTGTTAATTTCAATTAATTTCAGTTAATAGAACAATTTTTTATTACGATTTTCATGTTTAGCAGACCGGCGTCCACACGAAAAGTATAGTGGCATCTACGTGGCAGAGATTTTTTTTTTATTTTGGCGCAGTGTAATCGGCAAAAAATTCAGTAAAATGCGAGAAATAGTCGGGGAAAATCAGAAAGGTTGGCAAACGATTGGAAACAGAAAGATGTCGGATGATAAATCGTGTACAAGCCTAGAAAAATATATGGCGATGGGAAAAGTTGAAAAGATTCGAAAAAAATTAAGGGAAAATCAGAGCAATTCGGAAAAATTAGATGAAAGTAGGAGATAAAATGAGTTAAAATTGAATCTAGAGAAAACGTCAAAGACTTGTTAAAATGTCAACTATTGATGAGCAAGGGACCAGACTCTTCAGACACTTTACGGAATTTGAACGATTTTTTCCGATTATTTTCAACTTTCCCAGAATTTTTATATTTTCTACGAATTTACATGACTTTTCCCTACTTTTTTAATCTTTTCTATCAATTTCCTCAAATCATCTATAATCTATTAAGAATTGTAGCGAATTTTTCCGAGTATGTCCCTATTTCGCCTGCTGTTTATCAACTATACCCGGACCTTTTCAGACTTTTCCTAGCTATTTTATATTATTATTATTATTATTATATACATAATATTATCTAATTTTTAACGACTCTATCCTAGATGGTAGACATTTTCCCGATTTTACAAAATATTCCATATATTTTCTGTACTTGAACAAGGGTCGGCAACCTTTCTAGGCTACGGGTCAAAACTAATCAAAATGTGAGTATTAAGACGTTTCGGGTCAGTGGTATTTTCATTTTTAAAACAGTATTTTTTGGTGAATATGATCCCCCACAAAACTTTCCCTGCTAAAATGCGGGATAAAATTATTAAAGTGGAGCAGTGGCGTGCGGTCAACGTCTCCATAAGATGTGCAGAATTGGTGTGCAGATTTTCTCGCTCGGAATAAATGTAACAAACGCGCAAAGTTGCTTTGACAGTTAGGTAAAAATACAAAAATTAAATATTTCGGAATAGTTGAAATTTATCTATAAGAAAAATCAAGAATTCGTAAGGGCTCGTACCGAGAAATTTGAATATCGGACATCGCAACATTTGATCTAGATTTCCCAATTATTTTCGTTGGATCCAAAAAATGTAATGATGCAGAAAGCTTCTAAATTAGTCGAAGAAAAATACAAACATATCGAAACTAAACATTTCGTTCTAAAGCTCAGCAAAACTTTAAAAGCTCCCAGAAAGCTTAATTTTCCGAATTTTATTTTATACGTTTTCAAATCTATTTTCTAGCCAAACATCGATCACTAATGAAATTTCAATTTTTCCAAAATAAAGCTTTAAAAACCTCGAACGCTCATTGAAAGTTTAAAATTAAAATGTTATTTTAAATAATTTCGAATTGAATTGTTATCCGATTCGTTAAATTTAAATGAAATATGGAATTCTGGTAGTAAAGTTTATTCAACCTAATAAAAGCACAACAAAAACTTTAAGTTTCGAATTTAATTTCTCAAATAAAAAACTAATCTTGTGGCTAATTAAGAAAAATAATAAATTAAGAATAAAATCGAGACACAAAAATTTTTCCATAGGCGCACATTGTGCCTATACAAATGGAGCAGACTGCAATGTTTCAATATTCAATCCTATGGCTATGAATTGGCTAGTTTAGTGTGTATTTTCATAACGCCGACTGCCGAATCAACAGTTACTATTTCCGAAATCTAAATATTACGAATGGCAAACAACATAAATAATAAATATAATAAAGAACTTTATAAACTTTATAGAAAAATATTCGTATTTTCTACTAGAAAACCGAAAATAATAATTATTTACCTTTTGTAACTCGTACTCGTCTCGTTCATCCATCTTTACTGTTTATAATTGTCAATTGTGTCACTCACAGTCATGATTGATCTCTACAAAAGCCAGCCTCATTATTTTGACAGAAATGTCAATGTGAAAGAGCGCAATTCCCGCGCTTTTATTAATCACGTGGTCAACGACGAAAAAACGACTTTTCTTCCATTTAGTTCAATAAAGATTTATCATCCGATTTGATTGTATATTTAAAGTGTTCCGTTCGTATAAAACAAACCCATAAATAAAATGACCGATAAATACTTGAATTTAAAAGAATCGCGTGAAGAGTTAAATCCCTGTGCGACATTCTTTTCATATTTGTGCGCTGATTCAAATGAATTATCAACTGGAAAATTGCTATCACCAAAATACATTGGTCAACGTTTAACCGATATTAAGCAGAGTGGATCCACGGTAACGCCACCAAATATTACATTTGAGGAATATATTGATAATGTAAAATCGGAAAATTTTAACGATTATCGACGGATTCCGCAGGCAGTGGCAAGCAGTAGTGAGCAACGACCATTTATGAAACGTAGCGTGACCAGTACACCATTACGTTCGAAATTACGTAACGAACGGTATAAAGGAAGTAAAAAACTTACGGAAGCCCAAATTTTGGAGTTGTTAGATGAATCATCTTCTGACGATGAAAATGAAATGGCTCCAATTGGTACACCACTATCAAGTATTAGCCGAGCGAGATCGGAAACACAACGGATCCTTAATTTAATGAGAATATCAACTCAAGATAAAACCAGAACTGAAGAGAAAACTATACCAAGGAAATTACCAGTGGGAAGAAGCTTACGATTTGATTGATATTTTATTATCAACGAAATATTTTTTCATAATTTTTTTTTAAATTTTGTATAATTTTATTTAAATTTTTTTTTCTGAGCATAAAAATTAATTTTAAAGTGTCATTATTTTAAATTTGAATTTAAATTAAATACTTACTAATCCAAAATTGGCATTTTTGTTCTAGAAAGTCTGCATTAATTGTAACCTCACATATAAAATAATGCCACTAGAACAACAGCTATGTATACTATACATAGGAACAATGTGTTCAAATCAGTGGTCGGCACCATAATCGAACAACTTCAGTTCTAGCCATTTTTAAAAATAAATACGAACTTGTAAAATAATTCTAATGACTTTCCGGGTAAATTACAAATATTTGGAAATCATTTTTATTCCCAGGCAATTTGATAAATTCTTCCGTCCAAGCATTTGGGGGTAACATTATATTGCCATAGTATAAATCGTAAATTCGTAAATTATGACTTTTCTATAGTCATATATATGCTTAAAATTTTCGTAATGAAATTCTCTATATGGTAGGTGGGCTAACTTTTTTTCACCCATATAAAATATTTTAAGACATAGGCTTCAAAGTTGAAATTTCTTTAAAAAAAGCGAATAAAGGTAATTTTGTTTTACTTATTTTCGAT
>JANTOP010033527.1:0-11433 GCA_027564815.1 Symmerus nobilis | reverse complement strand
ACCTCTTCGGAATATTAATCTACACATTTTTCCCTTTCGATTGATATATAAATAACCTCCAGAGATTCATTCTAGTGCTGCTTGAACAAATCCGACCTATAATTACTGTACTAATTATTCTTTATTAAAATTGTATCTATTTTATAAAAATCTTACTCTTCAGACAATTATAACAGTTTTAGTGAACTTAGCAAGAAGACTATTTTGTATGAAGTGCTTTCCTCTCAAAGGAAGAAAAGATGGGATAAAGAGCCAAAGAAGCCTGTTAACAGTTTGCCCATTGAGATTTCAAATATGATTGAGAAGTCCATGTATGTCTACTGACACGAAGAACTTTGCGAAATCAAAATATACACGGTAGAGTAGCATGAAGAAAGCCTTTATGTATCGGAGATAAACCGGAAGAAAGGATTTTAATTAGCCAAACAGCAGAGACGTGCAGTCTAATGCACAGAGCACACCTAAAATTATTTTATTTAAAAACTTTGTCAATAATCGTCAAATTTTGAATAAATCTCTTAATTAAAATATAATATTATTTTATTTATTATCAAATCTATTTCATCTCCCGATAAATACATTTAAATAATATCTGAAACTTTCGTCAAAAAGCTTTGTGGAAAAATAAAATTTCTGCGGAGGCTTTAATGAATTGAATTAAATTGAAGGCAAATTATCATGAAGGCATACACTGTCCTTTTTTGAAAATTAAACTATTCGCCTGAAACTTATTGCATAATTTGAAATTTCATGAAAGACCGATGCCTAGATAGAAAATAGATTTTAAATCGTAAAAAATTGAATTCTAAACTTAAAGTTTTCTTTGAGCTTACAGTGGATTGAGAAATAATCGAAAATCTCATATTTATCTAAATTTAATGAATTATATAAAAATTAGATTACAAATTATATAAAATGACATTTTAATTGTAAGCTTTCAATAAGCTTACGCGATTTTTAAAGCTTCATTTTGGAAAAAGTTGAAATTTCGTAAATTATACGTTATCTGGATGGAAAATAGATTTTAAACGTAAAAAATTAAGTTTGAATTTTAGAGCTTTCGTTGTGCTTTTAATAGTTTGAATAAGCTTTCTGCGATAATTTCACTTTTAATTCAAATTTAATTAATGGGATGAAAGTTCGATTCCAATTTATACAAAAAATCATTTTAAATTTAAGCTTTCGATGAGGTTTCGCGATTTTTTAAGCTTTTTTTGGGGAAACTTCAAATTTGGTTAAAGGATCGTTATCCGCATTGAAAATAGATTTTTAGGGTGTACGATCCGTATTGAAAATAAGGTGAATTAATTGTATAGTATGTATGTATTGAATTAAGTATGTACTGCTAACAGTTAAAATTATCATTTCTAGAATATACAATTGTTACACTTCGCAGCTAACAAAAAAGGTTCGAAGTGTTACTAAAAAAACTCAGTCAATCCTCGCACTTGCTAGATAAAATTTTCATTCATTTTAAACTGCTCGATTGTGGGTACAATTTTTATTCGCTCGCTTGTATTATATTTTACTTTCGAATAACAACTAATTCCCATTCTTAATATTCTATTTAAAATTCTACGAAAAATATAGAATTTCTGGTATTCTTACTAAATCCAAAATATTCTGGTATTCTAAATACTAATTCTAAAAATAAATTTCATTTATTATAATTTTGTTTTATGAAAAATGTTGGTAAAATTAGGAAACAAATTTAAAAATCAAACGAAATTCGAATAGGGAAACGGGTAGCGGAAAAAGGTGAGATAAGTCAGAAATAATCCGGTAAAAGTAAGCAGAGAATCCAGAAAACATGAAATTCCCTTGCTTCCAGTAAATTGATCCCTAGAATCATAAATCTTTGGAAAAAAAGCCGAACTAGTTTTATAGTAAAATAAAATTTAGAAATCACGGCAATAAGAAAGGAATGTTAAACCAAATGTATCAGCTTTAGGTTTTTCTTAACAATTAATAACTCGAAATTGAAAAAATTCCTGAAAATTCGTAATTTCTATGGAATGCTGCAATTTTATAAAAATCTCCCAAAAATTGTTCATGAAATTTTTTTAAAGACGAATTTGGATCGAACTTTGGAAGGAGTACTCTCACTGTAATTATAAACCAACTAGTGCCGGGATTTAGCGCATGCTTAAGAGACTACTTTGGTCACTTATCGGTCTCTTAATCACATAAAAACGATTTACATTTACCTCATATATACTCTCAATTCAAAAATCAGCTTATATCAAAAAATAACGAAAATGCTTTTAAGCGGATCAAAGAGAACCATTCAACTTGAAAGCTCGCTCTAGTGATTTCTCCGAAGAGATCAGTCACTTATGCTGTAAATCTTGGTATAGAAGAAGTCCCAACAATATTTCAATTTCTTTTAATGAAAGTAGATTTGAAAGGAAAATTGATGAATGGCAAGTGGATTGCAGATAGTTAAAATCGATATCCCAATATATATCGATTTACATTACAGCTATTCCAATCCGAAATTATTATTCGCAACGTTATCTAAAAACTAATTAATATTAATTTCTAGCTTATCCGACATGGAGCTAGAACACCTGTCGGTTCGTATCCCACGGATCCTCATATCAACGAAACTTACTATCCAGTTGGTTTTGGACAAATAACGAACGTATGTAAATTAATTAAAAATAAACGAACAGATATATTACCCAACGAAACATTTAATTTTAGAGCGGTAGAAAACAAATGTATGAAATTGGTAAATGGATACGACGAAGATACGATAAATTTCTCGGAAATGTATATGATTTTGAGGTTGGTACTGGATATATTTAAAATTACAAAAAATGTTTCAATTAAATTAATAAATTTTAGGCCACTTATGTTCAAACATCCAATTTGTATAGAACAAAAATATCTACGGCAGCTCTATTAGCCGGACTCTTTCCACCCGATAATACCCCAATGGAATGGAATGATAAGTTGAATTGGCAACCAATCCCGATGTATTCAAAAGAATTGGAGGAAGATCATGTATGTAACGACTTTCAAATTTCTTATAATATTCAAACGATATTAATATTTTTTATATTAGCTTCTTTGGGTTCAATCAATTTGCAGCCGTTACTATGAAGCTTGGAATGAAGTTATAAAATCACCAGTTGTCCAGGCAGAAATCCTTGAACGGCAACAGTTAATATCCGAACTGGCTGTATTAACTGGTTTTAAATTTAAATCTCCTTACGATATTTTTATGATATACTCTATACTCCAGAGCCAAGAAGAATTCGGATTAAAATTACCGAAATGGACAAATAAATATTATCCCCATCGTTTACGTCGGATATGCGAACGGTCTTACTTGTACACCGTTTGGACGGAAGAAATGAGACGATTGAAAGGTGGTCCGTTTATTAAAGAGTTAATACGAAATTGGCGGGAAAAAATCGGAAATACTATACAACCGATTAAACGTAATTTCTTTATATACGGATCACATGACATAACGGTTGTAAGTGCGTTGGCAGCGTTAGATGTGTGGCAACAACAATTCCCCAATTTTGGAGTAATGGCTATATTTGAATTACTGCAAGATCGTACGACCGGAGAATATGGTGTTAAGATTTATCAAAAAAATCCCGATGAAAATATTCAATCGTTACCAATACCGGGTTGTGAGAATTTTTGTCCATTAGAACGTTTCATTGAACTAACGAAACATATCATTCCCAAAAATATGACCCTAGAATGTATACCTAAAGATCCAAATTTTAAATCACCCACTATACCAAAAACCTTATGAATAAATTCAAATCAAACATCAATTATTTGAAAATTATATTTCCAATCGTTATTTTCTTTGAAGCTTTTCACAATTTCACCATCGATTGTTCGACTCCTTTATTTCTTTGGATCACTTAAAGAAACACATAAAATTAAATGAGCAAAAAATTACCAAACAAAAATAATACCTAGATCCAGGGTCCTAAACATCATCTTCGAAAAAATTACGCGTTGAATTGAATTTTTACATATTTGCGATTGGGAATCTGTGGGTAATAATGTTATTTCCATGGAATAATACACAATTTGTATCAATCATAATTCAGCAAAATTATTCGTTTTCCTAGATAAAACAGATAAATTATAAATTTAATATTTTGAGTATTCATAGATTTATTTTAATTGGAAATTGAAATATTCTAACAAATTAAATTAAATTTTACAATTAGTAGTTTATCTAATTTAATATTTATAATGTAAGGCTGGTAATACCCATGGAAAAAATAATTTTGAGCTTTTTTCATGGCATTGAAAATGGACATCCGACCTTAGGTCCTGACCTCGGTCCTGACACTAAAGGAATTAATAAATTAGAAGTTAATTGTGGATCCTCGGAGATACATATACAGATGTTTCGGTAAAGTATCGGTACTTTTCAGATACTCTCCGCTCCACACTTCCATTTTCCTTTTAATTTTGAACTGATTTTTGGAGAGTATTTTGGGTGAACTTTTTTGTAGATAAACCGATGAGTTTAATTAAAAACTAATTTAACAGTTTTATGAAAAAAATATATTAAAATCAATTACGAACTCATCTTAGGAAAATTGATTATTTTCCGGTATATCCATTTGTTAATCGCGAGATCAATTTTTAATATTAAAATTTTATTAAGCAAATTTTGTCCGATTTGAGCTAAAACCAAAAAAGTCGGTAAAAGGCAGAAATGATATTTAAGACAAAATCAGAAAATGAACAATGTTAAGTAAAAGTCGTGAACATGTCCGGAATAAGCAGCGAAATGGTCCGTCTTGCGATTTTTACCTAGATCTCAGACTTTTCTCTACACTACACAACACATTTCATCACTACATTTCCGTAGTTTCTCGACTTTCCTTATTTCTACTGATTTTACAGTAACTTTCTCGAACTTCAACTCAACTTTTTCTCATTCTCATTTCCTACACATTCTTTTCAAATTTCTAAGACATTTCTCTACTTTTTCCTTACCCAAATTTTCTCTAACGTTTTCCTATTATTTCCAGAGCATATATTGACATTTATCGACCAGTCCCCACTCTTTTGGACTTTTCCCGAGGCCGAGATCTGGGCTATTCTGCTGTTTGTCCAATTTTTGCTAAACTTTTCCGCAATTTTACCCAATCAAGAAAGATGTAATCATGGCCATACTTTAATATTCCAATCGGTACTTAGTACCAGTAACCTGCCCAGGAGAATCGTACCATTCTAGAACGCTTCTCATCGCCAGGGGATTTCTGGTTGGTTTTGAGATCGCGTCAGGTAGTTAACATATAGATTAAAATGTAGAGAATTCGACAGAAATTTATATAGGATGAATTGAGTATCTGTAATGGGTCGGGATCTATGGGAAAATTCTTGCCCATTTTAACATGACATTGCCATAACATGAGATAATAAATTAGCATTAAAATTCCTTCTGATGACTATACCTCTGTATAACCTCTTATCTCAAAGAATAACATTTTTCCCAACATTTCTGAACCCACTTTTATTGTCGGATTTTAAAAAATCAAAAAGTTAGTCGAAATATACCAGTCGAGGGGGTATATTGTTAGATAGAATTTATTTAATTATACAATAAATCTACTAAATCTATTTCGAAATGAAAATTATAATTGTAGCAGTTATCTCAATATTAATTACGTTGATAATAATTATTTTAAATATATTAATGAGTGGTAATTACCCATTAAGTGATAACAGTGACGATAGTTCAGCGTTTGATCCAACAACAAAATTAGTAACCGTCCATTTGGTAATAAAAATATTAATTTTAATCGGAAATTAGCCGAAAATCCCATTCAATTTTAATTTTATCCAGGCTATTGATTCTGCTAAGAGAACTACATATAATCTAAAATTAAATTAAATATATAATAAATTATAAATTAAATTAAATGTATTATATAGTTACAGTTGACTAATCTGTTTATTTGTAGTAGCAGGAACACATATTCTTATTAGCATGAAAAGTATTTCTCTATACCCATCATCATAGCATACTTTTTCTTAATCACTTGTTAAGTGTGTTACCATTTAAATAATCATTTGTAGCAGAAATCTCAAATTTTCAAAATTTGGGATAAAATAGGCCTTCATCAAAGGGACTTAAAGTTTTACATCTCTTGGTAGATTGAAAGTAAATCGTAACAGTCTATTTTTATATTGAATTATTTATACCCGATCTAATTTCTTTAAATTTAAAATATAAAAATGTGTTTTGCTCTTACACTTTAAATTACAGAAATTAAAATAGACGAAATGCATTTCTTACAAAATTAATTTCTTAGGATAATTAGGATAACGCAATATGAAGTTTTATTAATACTACTGAGATATATATCATGAGACACATATCTCCATCTCCCATTACCGATGTGATGGGATACAATCTCAGTTTGGGACCTCGCGATAAATTAATTACTTTTATTTATGGGAATATAACTTAAAATATATGTTGTCTTAAGAGAGAAACCTACATTGTATCCCTAAGTGTACTGATCTGTCAGATAGGAGAATTTTTACATGATTTTTGGAAGGGAATTTATCCTAAAAATATATTTTTTTATTTATAAAAATAAAAACAATTTTTTTCCTTTCATTTTTCAAAATAACGTTAAATAGAACACTTAATAATTAAATAATGTTTTTCGAGATCCCAAAAGTATTTTTTTTTATAGAAATACAGTGTCATATTATTCCTGCTTTATATAAAATTATTTTAGCTTATCCGACATGGAGCTAGAACACCTATCGGCTCATATCCCACGGATCCTCATATCAATGAAACTTATTATCCAGTTGGTTTTGGACAATTGACTAAAGTATGTAAATTAATTAAAAATAAACGAACAGATATATCACCCATCGAAACATATAATTTTAGAGCGGTAGAAAACAAATGTACGAAATTGGTAAATGGATACGACGAAGATATAATAAATTTCTCGGAAATGTATATGATTTTGAGGTTGGTACTGGAGAAGTTTAAAATTGAAAAAATGATTGAATTAAATTAATAAATTTTAGGCTACTTATGTTCAAACATCAAATTTGTATAGAACAAAAATGTCTACGGAAGCACTATTAGCCGGTCTCTTTCCACCTCATAATACCCCAATGGAATGGGATGATAAGTTGAATTGGCAACCAATCCCAATGTATTCAAAAGAATTGGAAGAAGATCACGTAACGTCTTTTAAATTTCATAAAATATTATAGGGAAGATTTTAATTTTCTTTATATTAGCTTCTATGGGTTCAATCAATTTGCAGCCGTTACTATGAAGCTTGGGATGAAGTTTTAAAATCACCTGTTATTCAGGCAGATGTCAATGAAAGAGAACAGTTAATATCCGAACTGACTGTATTAACTGGTTTAAAATATCAAACTCCATACGATATCTTTCTGACATTCTCTATACTGCAGAGCCAAGAAGAATTCGGATTAAAATTACCGAAATGGACGTATAAATATTATCCCCATCGTTTACGTCCGATATGTGAACGGTCGTACATGTACACCGTTTGGACAGAAGAAATGAAACGATTGAAAGGTGGTCCGTTCATTAAAGAGTTAATACAAAATTGGCGGGAAAAAATCGGAAATACAATACAACCGATTAAACGTAATTTCTTTATATACGGATCGCATGACGGAGTCATTGTAAGTGCGTTGTCAGCGTTAGATGTGTGGCAACAACAAATCCCCAGTTATGGGGTAATGGCTATATTTGAATTGCTTCAAGATCGTAAGACCGGAGAATATGGTGTTAAGATTTATCAAAAGAATCCTGATGATAATATTCAATCGTTAACCATACCGGGTTGTGAGAATTTTTGTCCATTTGAACGTTTCATTGAACTAACAAAACATATCATTCCCATAAATATGACCCAAGAATGTATACCTAAAGATCCTAATTTTAAATCGCCCTCTTTACCAAAAACCTTATAAATTATTTCAATTCAATTGATTTATTTCAAATCAAATTATTTGAAAATTATATTTCAAATAGTTCACGTCCAATCATCATTTTCTTTGAAGCTTTTCACAATTTTACCATCGTTCGTTCGACTCCTTTTCTTTGAATTACTGAAATTAACCACATGAAATTAAATAACAATAATATCGGAAATAAAAATAATACCTAGATCCAGCGTCCTGATCATTATTCTCGCACTTTCGTTTTGCATTAATCCGTTCATCATCACTATCATCCGTTGATGGATAATGATCGGAAAATTTCAATATTTTAAAACCACTTGTATAACCGATCGTTTTCAATACAATATCCGAATGTTGACGATTAAATAAAGATACGTAAGCACTGGTATCATTTATCCAGGATATGAAAACTCCACCGTATTGCTTAAATTTCGAATTGATCTGAGTGGTCTGCCAATCACGCGGAAATTCAATGTAAAAGATATGATTTCGATTTGGAATGGCTGGAAAAATTACGAGTTTAATTGGTTTTTTTTTTCACATATTTGGGAATGGGAATCTGTGTAATGATACACACTTTGTATCATAATTCAACGAAATTATTCGTTGAATCTTAGATGCGTTTTTTTAGATAAAATGAATAAATTATAAATTTAATATTTAACGTTTTCATACATTTATTTTAATTGGAAAAGTGTGGACACAAAAGAAAGGGGGAAAATATAAGGTACACAAATGTGATGTGATTAAAGATCATTTAGATTTAGATTGATGACCTAACTTACGTTCCTTGCCAGTCAAATTGATGTGCAAAATATTGGACAACCTCATTACGCAGATTCTGAAATATTTTAAAAATTAAAATTAAATTTAAGTACTTCATCTAATTTCATATTTATAATGTAGTAATTGTCGAGATAAGTAATATCCAACATGAGATATGCTCTTCTTCCAGAAAAGAAAAATACTCTAGGACAATGGATAAAAACTACTAATGTAAATATAGTCCTGACTAAGGCAATTAATTTAACAAAGACCATGTCGTTAAATATCCAATAGCGGGACCTACTTAAGTATCTGCTGGAAATCATTTCTGAATGTCCAATAAATTTCCATTATTTAAAGACATTCCATTCTTATAGGTCATAAGTTACATTCTCATTTTTTTTTTGGGCACATCCAATCCTTAAAATCCTTAATTTTTTATATACTAAGCAAAGGAAGATGAAGAGAAACGGCTGATGTAAAGGGGATGGCCTATGATTTACTTGCTTATGTTACTTATCCAAATTGGTAGCTCATTTGGTGCCTTCCCACATTAGATACGGAAAAAAGTGTAAATGTACTCGACCATACACTATAGTCTGTCATAAGTCTTTAAATACAAGTTTTAATTCTTTAAATTATCACTTTTCTTCAAATTTTCTTGAAAAGAAAAGATGAGAAAATATTGGAAGAAATAGGAAAATTGTATAAGCCCCGGGAAAGTACGGAAAAAATTCGGGTTAAAATTCGGATGAAAGTCGGAAACCCTAAAAGGTCTGTAAAAATCAGGAAAAAAAAGTTCCGCTAATTTGGGAAGATATTGGAGTAAAATAAAAAAAAAATCCCGAAATAATCGGGGAAAATTAGGAAAATGTGATAGTGAAATACAGGAAAGTTGAAATAAATTTGATAAAAAAAAATATAGGAAAAGCGAGAATATTCAGGAAAAAGTCAGGCTAGTTTTGAATAGTTGGAAAAGCCGATAAACGTCTGAAAAGATCTGGAAAATTCGGAAACGTGTCAAAAATGTTGAACAAAATAGGAAAAAATTCGTAGAAGTGAAGAAATATACGAGACAATCCGGAAAATTCAAAACGAGTCTGAAATATCCCTAAAAAAATTGGAAAAACCAAAAACGTCCTAATGAATGTAATAATATTTATATATGAGATATCTTACGTCTAAATAAAATTAGAAAAGCGTTATACACTTCTTCCTCAATATCCGCGGGTTTGACATATACGGATTTCATTATTCACGCTTATAAAATGAAATTTACAAATATATTTCAGATCAATAGTCTTGAAAAATTTTAATATCAGGCGAGTAAATACTAATTGGATACACAAAACTGCCGAGCTATGTTTTTTCAAATTCGAATGTTTGAATGTTTGAATTTTTGATTACATAACGAGAATTCTCTAGAAGAAAATAAAAATTAACAACTAAACAAGCACAAATTACAAGAAATTTCCTATCATTCATTTAGCATTACAATTTTCAAAATTCGACCATCCAGTCCAGAGTTATAGCTCTCAAAATTTGATTTTAAATGAAAAAAAGTTATTCGTAGGTTTTCACATTCGCGGTTTTTTTTAAAGGTAACCTCCGCGAATGTCGAGAGAGAAGTGTACATTTCAAAGATTGCTGTGTCCTGAAAATTATTGGACTTGTACTTGAATCCAATATATTGCTAAATCTGGGTTATATATTTAAGTATAAATTTTCCTATAACCAGGTCGATTATTAAAGTAAACTCCACTATGTATAATATATGAATATTCCCACTACTCATTAGAAATATAATTTAAAGCTCTGCCTGACTAATAACTTGAGCTTAGCATGAATAATTAAAAAAACGTTTTTCTAGACTAACATGGAACAAAGCAAAGCAGCTTCATCAGAACTAAGTTAAGTTCTTGATATGGAGCAGACAAATATTTCCTTAGTTCAAGAACATTGGATTAATGAAAATCAGGTTGAAGGGTTAGATGTGAAAACTCATTTCACTTTTGTAGAGGTGAGTTCGAGCAATCCTCAAACCTCTATATTTATACAAAAATTATTGAGTAGTTTATAGTATATCAAAAAAGCCAGAATCTAATGGATTTTATAGTGGCCAACGATTTACGAGTTTACCGAGTTTTAAATACTAGATCGGAACCAACTATTCTCACCAGACGAAGAGTAGAAGTCTTCCAGGACACAACACTTTTAAAAATTCAATTTCGTAAAAGGGGTTAGTTCTCCCTGACCAATACCAGCTCTATTATAAATATCCCGAGTCCGCTAGTCAAGAATTAGGTAGGCTCAATTTAAAAAACATATGTTGTTGTTGTTGTCAACTAGTAGATTCGGGTTCTACTCTTCCTTTACAGTACCCCTTTCTGACCATTAGTTCCAGAGTTTTTCCCATTTAAAAACACTAGAATGACGGTTGAACCGACAAATTTCAAATAATCGTATTGAAAATTTGAATATTTCATATTTTTAGATTAAGAATCTGAATATGTATTGAAAAGGGATTTTTTTTTTAGCCTACTAGTATAGTTCGCCGGTATAAATAATTTTTAACAGTTAATACTTTTATACATATTAGAATATATCCTCAAGAAGATTAAATTGAGCCGTTAATTTTGATAATGGAACAAGTCCATTTTCCAAAAATTTGGAGATAATGGTAAGAACAAATAGAACGAA
>JANTOP010033516.1:0-11435 GCA_027564815.1 Symmerus nobilis | reverse complement strand
ATGCGATGGATGGTTACGAAGTTATGTGATCGTAAAGCCACCAATCGAGAACAAGGCTCAATACTTTTTCCCTCACCAATATTTTTAATAAAATTAAATATAAAATGTATTTACCATAATGTCAAATTAAATATATTTTTATCTGAAAACAACTAATTCTCTAAGTAGTAAATGATAAACAAGAATATAAGATATTAATGACTTTCTCTAACATGAAACGTATATACTATATAATACCAACATCAACAATCAACTAAAAGGTATACCTACAATTATTTGTAATTTTCATATAAAATTTCATAAAGAATTTATTCAAGGCTCATAAATTTAGATCAAAATATTATGATTCTGCATATAATAGTGTATGTATATTTAATATAAATTAGACATAGTAGGTCGGTAGCGCAGTATAAAAAGTTTGTTGTGTTGTTGTCATCTCAAGCAGCGTTTCTCTATAGGGTTTTATTTATAAGCAAATTAACTTTGTGATTTTCGATAGGTTCTCTACTAACTATCTAACGATTTTTATTGAATAAAAAATATGTACTAGTATTTCTCACTTTAAAATTTACTGATATGGGTACTTTATTTTGGAAAACAACCTAGCTTACAAAAATATCATAAATTTAGAGACAGACACTTTCTAGAGTGAATTAAGAGGGATATTTTTCCAAGTGACATACCTATCAGGTCTCCACCTTGTTGTGGGTTGAAGAATTGCAAAGATTTGAAATTTGAATAACATGATGATGTAATATACTGAATAAAACGGGAGGTGATTTGTATAAATATTTTATAAATGGACTAACATGTTATAAATTTTGGGTGTGTAGACAGTATAAAATGACAGTGGCGTATTGAATATAAGTCAATTTACATGTTTCGTGTATTGCCAATAAGTATTAACAATATTTCTGTATTACCAACTTGACAATGTTCATGTATTGTACTTATTTATTTATGGATATTAAACACGAAATTATTAACTAAGGAAGAGAATAAAATTACATACAATTTACATCTGTACAAATATTATACATCCTGTAAAACCATTGCTGTGCCGGTTATACTATGTTCCAATTGTGAATGGTTGCGCAAAAATGTTGTATGCAATAAAATCGCACCATAGTTGAACTATGGTTCCTTTCCAATCTACGTTTTGGGAAACCTTTTGTGGTCTTTGGTTTTATAGATTTTGTGGTATGTGGTTGGTCGGTTAGGAAAAGGTTTTAACCTTTTATATCAAGTACATTGGAATTTCAGTACACGTATTTGGTATTGTGAAAATAAGAAGCATAGATTAAAATGAATTTGATATCGATTTAATTTAATTTTTCCATTTTCCATTAACCCCAGCATATAGCATTTCAGGAATTAGTTAACTATTTTTGTTTTTATTACTGCACAGAAAAATTACATAGTGTAGGTATACTCACATAACAATGAAATTACTGATACTTACATACTTTACAAAAGGGTGTAATACTGTAAACTAATTACCATTATTTATTAACTACAATACCAGTAATATTCAACGAATAATATCATGAAATAAATAGGGTAACATCTATTATAGGCTATTGCCTGGAGGTAATTAAAAGGAATTAATTGTTTAAAGACATTTTATTATTTTATATGCTATTCGGCGTGAAAATAGGTAGAACCTCAGAGTACTACTAAATAAAGTGGTGCATTTCATAGATATTACCAAGGAGGATACTTATTCATTATTTTTAAATTATCTTAAAAACGACTACTATTTTGTTGGAAATAAAATTTCTCATCGGGTGAACAAACAAATTTTTTTTTGTTATGCCATATACAGGTCAGATATTCAGTTAAAACTTATGTACCATATAACTTTTTTTCTATTTGTCAAATCGATTTTTTTTGTGTATAAAAAATGATAGAGACTTTCAAACGAACAATCTAAGAGGTAAAACAAGTGTTTCTGACCAATAGCGGCCGATATATCGTTAACCTTTGGGCATTGGGAAGTTGGGCATTTTCTGGTCGTTTTTCGGTATTTTTATTCACCAATTGATATTTCGATTTCATTGCTAACTTCGGTTCGATTGTCGACGACTTCAATTCTGGCATTTTTCGCAGTTCAGTCCTTGACTTTGCGTGCAACAAATGGAACACTGCATGCCATGCCTCATTCTTACAAATTTTGCCAGTTTCATTTACTGCATACAAACAGCATAAAACTAAATAATATTGTATAATAAACATAAAAAATATTTAGCCCTTTAGATACACGTATATTTGAGCGTATGTAACCAGGTGAAATCTACATATGCATTTATATCGCTGGTTTATTGCGAAAACTCATTAAGTACAATTTTGAAAATTTTGCACTTAGGAATGCCCAAGCCTTTTTTAAATCATATTCTACCATGAAAAAAATTATTAAGTATACATAAAAACAATCTACAGGCCGCATACTTTCAGATCTTTCTTTCATCAAGTGTTTATCTATAATTTTACATGGCAAAATTATGCAAATGAAATAACTCCCCAAAAATTTTACCAATGTAACTTAGTGAGTTTTTGCAATAAACCGACGATATATTAATTATTGATTTCTTAATTTTTAATTTTAACAAGAATTCGATATTAGACAACGATTATACAATGTATATACATTGTTACAAACTTTTAAAGTTGTATAATTTTACGATAAATTAGTCTATTAAACTGCAAATTGATTCGCAACTGGTAGATTAATGATATAACTATAACTTTATGGTGTTTTATAATCGTTATTACTTTTCTATAAATAGCGTGCGTTTCTTTCGAATATAATGAATGGATCGATAACAAAGCAACAGTTTTCGTATAAAACCCTGCTGAAAGCTTAAAGCAGAGTTTTACAAACAGTGGAGCCAGTTTTCCTTCCATGGGAGTGCATTGCTCTTATAAGGGGGAGGGGGAGGGGGGACGAGGACTAACCGAATTGGTTGCCGAGTGGACCCGGTTTTTATACACAATCCGCATTTCAGCATCATATACGATTTATAGATAATAGTTTTCATTTAATTACTTATGTCAATGATAATCTAAAATTTAGTAACTAGTAAGTTAAAACTTTTCTGTACTAATTATCGGAATATCATTGGGTATTAGTTTTATCGAATCGCTTTTAAGCGCCAATGTTATCTCCGGAATAATAACATTTTATATGTGTATTTCTAATATTGTATAATGAATGGTTAATAGAACTATTGACACAACATCCACCTTTTTACATGGTACGTTACTTGGACATAGCAAATTACCTAAACACATTTGTGTTTTTAATTTCAGTAATCTGTCGTCCTCCAATTGAGAAAAATATAGGAGTATATATTAGTTCTGGCGGGAATTCTACCCGCATCGCCCTCTTGCCGGGAAGGTGTTTTAGTCGAATTAAACTACGGAACTAAACGCCTATATATTTCTCAGTCGTTCTATTTAATGACCTATATGTCTCAAAATGTCTAAATTAGTTTTATCGAATCGCTTTTTCGGGTAAATAGAAAGCCTTAGATATACTTAATAGAGTCAATATAAGAATTGAACGACAATTTACTGTAAATAATAACACCTAACTCACCCTTTCAAGCGTAATTCCATTTAACATGTAGTTCTTAATTTTAATATATTTTAAGTTAATTTTGAGGCACAGAATGCACATTGGGCATAACTATTTATAGGTTGGTCGCACCATAGTATACTCAGTACCAAAAGTTGCGCTATGCCTAGATCTATAATTCATACCAGACCGAAATTCGATCTAAATTGGGAAATATTTGAAAAAAAAAATAAAAGTTCGGCGTTTCGCCCCGTCCTCCCCTAATTATTATAGAATATGGAAATAGTCCATTTAATTTTTTATATCAAAAGTTTAAAAACATAATATGCTTTCATTGCAGATTATAATTTCAACAGAATTAAATATTTTCCTATATTTATTTAATTTATTACCAATGATAATATATTATATAAATCCGCTTTTCATTCGATTTTATTTTTATAGTTATATAGATAGAGTATGCCTAATTATTCCATGTTAGTTTAACAAAATCATAAATCATTAATTTTTTAATTCGAAATTTGTTTAAAATAATTTAATATTTAATATTTACTTGGGCAGTTTAACCATCTACATAGTTGGTGGTATGAATTTTAAATTCATAATTCAATTAATAATATCACATGAAAAAAATATATTGATTATAAATTAAAATAATTAATAATAAATAAATAAAAGATACGGCCAATGTTATTTCAAACATATTAATTTATAATTGTATATATAGAAATCGAAACAATTAAATAGATATCATTTTCAATAATGTAATTTTCATTATTTTCAGTTTTCTTTATTTTTATTTTTAATTATAAAATTTTAGTTGGTCCTTAAAATTACAGCTATTTAGTTGGTCCTAAAAATAAATTATTTCATTGCACGAAATGCATGAAAATTATTAATATGTTTCAAATAATAGGAAAACCATTTATTATTGAACTTCAATTTTAGAAATTAATAGAAATCGTTTATTAAATACTTTTAATTGATTTTCATTTATTTTGTAGTACATTTCTGAATATTCAGAAATCATACAAAGTATTTAATTAATTACAAATCATTAATTTCTTAGAATTATCTTTCTTATATATGAAAGTATATCATCTTGGAAACTTTTATTCCAAAGTAAAAGTTGTTGTAGCCCCTCCCTTTGAATTTCTAAGAAAGTTATTTTTGTAGAGTAGGTATACCATTTACTGAAACAGAATATAAATATTTGCAATTATATCGTAAATTAAATTCCAAAATAACTTATTCCACTTTAAATTCAATAAAACGGTATGCTTCGAAAACAAGCTAAGAAATATATAATTCGAAATTGTATATACATCATTTTCTTACACAGCTGTCGATTTCTCAAAAAGAAAAATATTTTTAACGGTCAATTGGATTCATCAAATCAAGAAAACATACAAATTCCATTGGGTTGACTTTAATAGAAACCTTTTTTCATTCGAAATCACACTTTTCCATTCATGCAATCATTGTTGAGATTTCCTTTCTGTTGTTTGTTATCCTTAAAAGCTTACACCTTTTCCGTATATTATGTATTCCTATTTATTTGCCTATTAAAATATATAACAATACATGTCTACCTCCGCTATAAAAGGGTCTACTTGGCCGATGCTACTTTATGACTCAGAGTAATCACATTTCTATAACAAACTGTACTGAATTGATCTACGCTAGATTTATATCCCAGATAATAATAGAAGTTGATGATTTTGATATAAGTGAATATAGAAAGAAAGGATTATTCATATTTTAAACCACTTAGTATAGAACTTTCTCCTGATATTCATATAATTTAAATTTTTTGTAACTTATCACTTAAAATGAAATTCCTGTTTAATTTCGAACATTTTCTTCAAATTTTAATTGAAGTTAACTTTAAAAAACATTTGTTTGATTATCGGTTCGAGCCATTATGGATGGATAAAATGAAATGAATATTTTCAATTAAAGTTGAGATTCTCTTATCGTTTTCTAATTTACCTACACACAATTTTATTATTAAAGTTTTGATTCTTTTAGCATGTAATGCCTAAATATAGTGTTTGTTTTTGATTACAATATTTGTCATTTAGTACGAAATCCTTTTCCAAATTTCATAAACGACTAAAGATAATGGCAAGAATTAAGATGTTTTAAGAAAATCAGCAGTGAAATATTTCTTTACCTAAATACCTACCCAAAAATATTTTTATGCCCGTAAATTCCAACTGAATTCCTATTTTGATATACATATCGTAAGTTAGGCTAATTAAGAACGGGATCCTGCATTTCTTCAAAACAGTCTTGGATTAAAACTTAATTTCAATGCATTGAGAATTATAAGGATTATGACATTTCATTACCTTCGTAGAATATTTCAGTGAATGAAATACGAATATAAATAAGAATATAGTTAGTATGTATACGAAATTCTGCACTCCTCATGAAAGTATTGGCCGTCGTAAGTCACTTCCTCCCGTTTAGCTAATGCTAGCATTTTTCATCATGTCACATATAAACCATAATCCTTACTAACAATGAATTCCTTTTCTGACAGAAGCTCACATATAGTTTATTTATTATACATAGCAAGTTTTTCATTTCATTTCGATAAAATATACGTTGCATGTATACGCATATTATTACAATGATTTAGCATAACGATTGGTTCATTATATCAGTACACATATATTTTTATTGCTTGGCAATAATAAATTTTAAAAGCAATTGCTTGTTGGTCATTTTGAAATATTTGTAACTAGAATAGCATTAAAGGTACATAATTCATGCATGATCAACGTATTTAGGGTTGATCGGAAAACGGTTATTTCTGTAAAAATCTCGAGATATATATTTTCTAATGCATCTACAATATATTTATTAATCGAATTAGTGGTCCTTCACACAAAAGGAAACCGCAAAACGGAATTAATTTATAGACAATTAAGTTAAGGTTCATTAGTAAGGATGTATTACAGGTACGCGTATAAGATTGGTATTTAGTTGGCTAATGCGGAGCATAGACGATCCATTAAGCACGACGTTTATTTTAGATCGTTTTTGTTATCCATTTAAAAGGATATCTCAATTTACACATATAGAGCTCGTTTTTCATATTAGTTTTAATCGACATCGCCATACCATGACAATTGTAATTCTTATACCGTACGACAATGCAAAAAAAAATAATAAATACGATTATGTAGAGCCCACACACTATCAAATTTTGGAATGAACAACAACAAATTGTTTATCCTGATTTCAATTGGTTCATATAAAACCGTCCATTTTAACCGATACACTGATAAGAGAAAGAATGTCGTATTTAATGAATCGTCTATGGCTTGCTTAACATTCATCTATCATAATATGGATGCATTAGCATATAGTACGTGTCATTAATAATATTGCTGTGTTTGCAGGTTAGGAGAAATGAATGCAAATGCAATTCTCTTTAGAAGTGCCGAAAATTTTAACTGAAAACTTGCTCTCTTGCAAAACATGTAATCGATTTCAATGGTGCCATTTAAGATGAAATATTAAAGTGTTGTTAACCAGTTTGTTAACATATCCGTTTGCATAACATTGTACTTATTGAAAGCCAAAAAAATTTAACTGGAGTATAGTACACCGAAATATATAACGAATTTCTGAACGAAAGTCTTTATTCCAATAGAATAGAACTTATATGCAACAGGAATTAAAGAAAAAAATGTAAGGAAATAATATAGGGTCATTCCAAAATCACGGATTTGACAAATCATACTCTTAAATGTAATTTATCTACATAAAACAATTGCATACTTGTACAATTAATTTTCAGAAATATAATTTAGCTTGCACTCTTGTATAAAAAATTGTCCGAGAATTTGTAGATTGCATTGCTATCCATTTTATAAATAGTAGACGTCACGGAGTAACATGCAGGAAAGTTCATTTAAGGCCTGTAATTATGTTTGATTCGAACTCTGCGATCAGAGCTGGGAATATGATCGAGTCGTGTCGATAAAAACAGATAGTAAAAAAACTGCGCAGACAAAAATAAGTATGAATTTTTCTGATACGACTCGATCATACTCCCAGCCTAGATTTACTTTTGAGTATTGATTATATTTTTCTCTCGTTTTTAACACGCTTTGAATATTTTGTTTAGTTTTCAATAATATGCTGGTCCCCTCACTTTCGTAGCAATTTATGGTTCAAATTATCACGGAGTATTTTTTCAGTGCAGATAAATACTTAAAAAACTATCTACATTATTTACATAATATTCAAAATAAGTAGAGTAAATTTATTTTTAGTTGATATATAAATGTATGATAAATTTATTTCAATATATGGATTGTAAAATAATGAAATATAAGATTTCAAACTAAAAATGAGGTTGACTTTTTTCAGGAATGACCCTATAAGCATTCTATCGGGCAACTGATATCAACATATAATAAGCAACTAGCAGAACTAAGCAGATCCCATTACCATAACCTTTCAGTCTTTTTCGTTATATTTATTTTAAGCCATATAATTTCCTTTTTATGTTATTACCGATAAAAAGAACCTATTAAAAGAACAAAAAGTAATTTGCTAATTCCTTCTGTGAACAGGAATTTAATATTATATTTTTTCATCTGCTAAATACCTTTTATACAGAACCGCAAGAACATACCTCCAAAAAAGGACAGATTAGAATTTCAGAGGGATGGTGTGGTTTTATAATCATTTATAAATAATTAGTATGAAAAAATGTCCTAAGGAAAGACTAGATACCTCCGTAGGAAATAGTTGCAATCAAATTTATTTATGTACAAAATCAGTGAAAATAATATTAAGTATACTTAATGTTGTGCAAAATACTTTATTCTGTAGAAGTTTATAAATAATGATATCATTTCATATAAATTTTGGTGGCCAACCACTGATTCTATTGGCCAATCATTGATTCCGCACCCTATTCATTATTTATTAACTTAAGTAGGACTAGCAGACAATCATAAATTGCTTAACATATAACGCACCGTTTCTTAAATGGATAATATGGAGTAGCTTCACGAAGGTCTATTTATTGAAATTATTACATGATAAATTAACTGCCTACCAAAATCATATTTACAATATTATTCTTAAAATATAAAAATATTTGTCTTATTTTTCTTAAAAATAAGCGTAGCAAAAATGGGTTTGGAGTTCCCGTTTCTCCTGATTAATTTAGAATTTGATTGATTTAGAATCTATTAATGCCGCGATATAACAAAGTAAAATTATTTGTGAAAATATAGTATAGGTAGCTATTGAACAATATCTTTAAAATGAAGATTTAATAATAATTATACCTGAACCATATTTGAAAGTTAAACTTACTATTTTACTCAATAACTATTTTAAAAGCTCAAAGTTTTATTCTCAATATACACAGTAGGTTAAATACCATAACTAGTCCCATATATGTACCAAACTTATCCTCTTGAAGTACGATGCATAATTACAGAATTTTAGATTCCATAGCTTACCAGCTAGAATTCATATTTCTAAGTATACATGCAATATACCTCGTAATTTATAGTATTAATATTATATATTCTATACCACTTATGTTATAATATTTATCGCATTAAATGAGTATTAGTTATTGTATTATATGTATAATAATGGGAATTTTTTATTTTAGAGATAAATTCAAACATTTTCATGGCTGGTCTATATAATAATTCCATATTGGGTTCTCTTTAAAATTGAGTGTTTATCAGTAATATGAGCCATACTTTCTATTGAATTACACTAGCATTTCAGATACATATTTATAAATTTTGTGAATTGTTATATCCAGCGTACATTATTTTTCCTTTAAATGTGTTGGAAAGTCTTCAAGCCAAGGAAAATTAAATTACTATAGGCCCCGATTCTCGTGGAAAAAGTAGTCTAATTCAGTGTCTCTACTGCAAAAAAATTAGTCTAAAACTCTCACACCCAAGCTTGAAACCAATTCAAATGTCCAATATCAGCAAAGGTAAAACTGTTCAACTCTTTTTTTGTTTCAAATGATACTCTACTCTTAAACAAATCCAATTTCAAGACGTGTATAGAAGATTCAATGAATTTTGCTGTTCGTTTGGTGCAACATCTATTGGGTTAGACCAATTTTATATACCGGTTAGACCAATTTTGTATGGTGGCAAAAGTTTGCATGAATTTCGTAATACATTACAAGGAGAAATTAAGTACGCTAGTAATATCTATTTTATTAAGTTCCCCAGTATATTTCTTGCCAAGAATGTAAAATATATATTGCATGTATGTATATGTATTATAAGTAATGTACAGTAAGTATATTGGTGTTCTAAGTACATAAAGTGATATAATGGATATATAATTCTAATATTTATATAATTTGCCTTCCTTGGATACTCGTATAACAATAAATTTTACCTTAATAAATTATAATTCATAGGATGCTATAAATTAATTACTTTGCATTAGGATTATCTGTAAGGTAACCTTATGAAACGAAGTTTTTAGAAAGTTCATGCAGAAAAAGCATTATCGTATATTCATTTAAAATTCATGCAAACAGAAGTAAAAACCTTTTTAAAGAAATATTAATTTATATAACACCAAAAATATACTAAATTATTCGTATTTACCATACCATCCTAAAAAAACTCTTACTAACCATATAAATTTTAAAATAAAAACTTTATAGGCATGTTTCCACAAATGTGTATTTGTGGAATGTGGTAAAGGGATCATCCTTTCTTATATCTTATATAATGTATCTAGAATTATGTTTAAGGATGTAATCTTAAAGGAATTGTCCGTTTAAACTTATCTAATCTCCCAACGTTAACAATATTATATGGATATATTTTATGAGTAGGAAGGCTTTTATATCATGTACAATTGCGCGAATAGCTTGAACACCATAATAGGCACGAAAAACAAGAAATAAAGAAAATTAATTCTAATTTTTAGGCTTTCATCCGAAGAAAATCTTTATGAAAATCATTTTAATTATAATGGACGGTAACCACAATATACCTTAATCTTGTGTATTTAAGTTCCTGAGGTTCCGCACAAATATAGTACATTTACCATTAAGTTCACATCATTATACCACTATTACAACATAGACTATAGTAGGTATTTATTATATATCTATACTATATATGACTATATTATAATATTTCATATATTTATTTCTATTTTCAATTCCAAACATATTCCTGTACATAATTAAGTTGACCTCATCAACCCGATTCATGCTATTATAATATAATTTTTATGGCATCGTTCATCAAACTAAATTCTAAGCATGTATACTAGTATAAATATTTTAATCTCTTTTACCAATTAACCTTGTTTTGGAGATGAATTTTCCGAAACGAAATAGCATACAATATATAGAAATCTAGATGGGTCAAAAAGTTAACACATACCGAAAGGATGTTTGCGGTAGATTTTATATTATGTAGAATTGTAGAGTATGTAAGATGTGTGGATTCTTTAATAATAGACTTTTAATTGTTTAATTAAAACGAAATTGCTAACGTTTTCAAATAAAATACCATATAAAAATAGTTGGGAGAAAGTTTTTGTATAATTTTTCTGTGCAGGATATGTTACTTTATTGTTATTCTTTCATAATAGTGAAACTATTATTAGAAATTGAAAAGAACTATCCGAAAATACAAATTAGGAACCTGTAATGAATTCTAAATTAGAATTTAGATTTACTCATCCAATCTGAATAATTTTGACATGAAATTTATTAAGTGATTGTACTACATTGTATTATAAGTAGGGGAGTGTAACCCGTTATGGGACACGTTTTCAAAAAACGTCATAAAAAGTTTCCAATAAAATATTACGCAAA
>JANTOP010033505.1:0-11436 GCA_027564815.1 Symmerus nobilis | reverse complement strand
AACATCTATAGGATGTTTATCATTTATCGCTGAATTGGGATAACTTTATATAGAAGAAATCATGCGAATAAGATTTGATGGCGGTCACCAAAGATGTTTTTATTAATTTAATAGGAAATTCATGCAGTGTCTTCCACCTAAGGAAAGTCAGTATATGAATTTCCCTTATTATTTTCAGATATGAATAAATGATGTGATTAAATGAGATTTGGTAATTTTTCTATTGAGACAGGGTGTCCCAGTTAAAGTGTACAGATTATTACGTTATGATTCTCGTATCATAACATCGAATAACGTTGCTAACTTACTTACGGCAGCCGGGGCCATCCCCATATAGGGATCTTCAAATTATAATTCACGGTTGAAAGTGCTGTTCAGCACTTGTAATACTAATAGTAATACTTGTAATACTCCCAGCCATTGTCGTACACTATACGTTTGAGAACGGCGGCCCAAAAATTTTCGATTGGACGTGCCTGTGGTACGTTTGGAGGGTTGTCCTTTTTCGGTACAAATTGTTATTTTTTGCACAGTCAACCAATCCAATGTTTATTTGGCATTATGACAGCTTGCAAGATCCGGCCACAACATGATTTTGTCACGAGCTTGATATTTTCCGACGAACTGCTTCAACTTCGGCAAGCATTGACCGATATAAACGTCAGAATCGGCTGCTTGGGCTTTGTTTGGTCGAATCAAAGGCACTGAAACACTCTTCGATGAAATGGCCACCCACACCAACACCTTTGGCTAAAAATTTTGATTTGCCGGCATATTTAACATTGTCTGGTGTCTTTTTAATGTCATCAAATCTGTTGTAAAATTTTCTTAACTTTTTGAATGAAACACCAGTATATTTTAAATGATTTTATTTATTTGTATAATTTTTCACTCGAATTTGGATAGTTTGATTATTTCACAAATATTTATTATTCCATAAATTTTGGTTCTATTTTTTATTTGAAGTTCAAGTTCTTAAAACATTTGGTAACTTCAAAACTGTAATTTATATATATGCAAAATATATATTCTTCTTTTATTTAAATATTATTATATAAGTTAAATAACCCTTCGAACTTCGAACTGAGAAAATTGATCGACATAATCGTACCGTTTATTTTAAATAAATTCCGGAGACCTTACCGTACCGTTCTACAATCAAATTACGACTTCTTGACTCTAGATCTTCTTAGTGAACTTTCTCTCCCCTGGTCAAAAAAGACATATATTTGGAAAACCGATGGAAGGGAAAAAATGTCGTTATATCTATTTCCATAATTAATATACAAAATGTATATTAATTATGAGTCATTGAAATAAAAAGAAAAATTTAATCGAATATGAATTTTTGTGTAAGTTTTCGATTATTAATATTTTTATATTTTCTTGTGATGATTGAAAAGGAAAAAATGTCATTCTATATGTTAATATACCTTATGTATATTATTAATATTGGTCAATCGATAAACCAGAAAGAAAAAATTATCGAATATGCATTTTTATGTGTATTTTCGATTATGGATATTCTTATATTCTCTTGGGTAATGTAGGAAAACGAATTTGATGACAAATTTGAGTTTAAAGGCATTGCACTTAAATGCATAAAAATACCACACATGGATGAATCAGTAATTACCAAAACGAACATTTAAAAATCGAATGTGAATTTTAGGTAATTAATGTGGGTCATCCATATGAATTCTTATACAATTAATTGTGCATGCGATAACATATTGATGTAGGGCAATATGGAAAATATGAAATTATTAATTATTGGGAAACAATTTACATATTCAATGTAACATTGGAGATTTTAATAGGTTTTCTAGGAACATGGTTTTAGGAATTCTGATATATGAAATAAACCAAGAATTTTCGTTTCGTTCCTCTGAACTTCCGATTTGTTGAAAATAAAACACTTGATTGTGACCAACGAATATGATCTCGTTTTTGATTTTATTATTCAATTATTCTTTTTATATTTTAGTTATTTTCACTATTTCCTAACTGGAAAATGATTTCCACGAACATACAACTCGATAATAAGAATAATTTATTCGATAACTTCTTTCAAATAATTATGACCACTTTTATTCCAACTATTTTGTTTTTAAGTAAATGCAACGATAAATTCTAATTTCTTGACTTTCTTCTGTAAGATAAACGTAAGTAATAGTCGTATACCCGTTTTAATGAAGTACAAAAATGAATTCAGCCCGCATCTAGTTGCGTTTGGCTTTATATAGTGCAAATGGATAAGTTTTTCCATCAGGGAAAGATAGAAAATTGCTTTAGATGCAATTTTCGATTATTTCGATTTTCTAGGAATCGATAAGCTATTTATTTATTGCCTATTTTATTTACTTTTTTTACCTATTGATAGTTGTTGTCGTTCTCTGCAACCGTATTTATTCTATCCTCAGATATTGTAATGGAATGGCCTAATTCAGGGGTCAATCTATTACAATGAAAGATGTAATTTAAGTTATTTGCATATATTTATTAGCGATTGATTTTATAAAAATATTTTATTTAAATTCTAATTTATTAATTCGTGAGCCGAGTGTTCGCTTCGGTTTATATACTCATGTAACGGTATATCTGGAAAGGTTGATAACAATACTTTATAATTTATATCGACATCACTATTGTTTAGTTTTCGATTTGATTTATATGGTCGGCCATTCCTTGTGTACGGTGTTCAATTGATTGGTAGTTGTTCATTTGGATGATGATTATAACCACATGAATCGGCCATTCCGTACATATGTTACAATATGTAATTTTATGTTTCGTTAATTATCAATTCGGTAATCTTTTTTGTTGGTAGGAAATCCGCCAGAGCAGCAACTTTATTTAATATTGTTAGATCCATTGTGGATTTCTGAATGAATAAAAACTCCGAAATGCGTTTAAGTGTTATGATCCCAGACCAACGCCACTGTCAAAATCCGTGATTTGGATTTGAAGTTATTCTTTCTAAAATTTTCTCTTCCAAAAAAACACTTTTCTTTCTTGTAACCTTAATAAAAGGTTATACACATTTATTCTTTTATTTTCCGATTTTAGATTTTTACCGTTCTCGAATGACTCTAGATTTTCTTTTCAGATCCTGTTAACGCCCGACGCGGGCGTTACAATTAAAATTATTACTTTTTTCCAAATCAAATCACCTTTCTGCTTCTTATTGCGTTGGTTAATTTCCTCTATGGTAAAATTGAAGAACTGGATGAAGAATTTTTGTTTCGTTTTAAATAAGAATTACCTTCGTTTTATTTCTATTGTCAATTAAGAACTTTTTATTTTTTAACTCTTAAAGTATATCAAACAATGGTCTCTGATTTTGGCTTCTTAAACTTAGAAAAATAATTTGTCAAAACACTCGAACTTGATAAAAAATTACTGATTAAAAGATACAAAAAGACTGGCCTGGTTTTTGGAGCTAAACCGCGTTTTATAATCAGAGGCTTCCTTTGATTATAATATATGTTTATTTAATTTGCTTGCTTAGTTTCAAGGACATTTAATTTGCTTAGTTTCCGGTAAACGTTGGTTGGCACATGAGGGAGTTTCAAATCGAACTTGATAGATTGATGTGTGTCGCCTTGTGAAGGTCCAGCTATTTCGTCTCGTGGTTGCGGTTGCGCTTCCCTGTGCAGTTCGATAGCAAATTCATCCTATTAGGTTTAACGCTGTATGATAGTTAGTTTCCGTGGTAGTAAAAATATCTTTTGTAAAATACTGTTGGGATTCATTTTCCTTTGTACGTGCAGAAATAATTTGGTAATGATTTCCCTTGAAATCATCCCAAAATTCGGTTAACCCAGCTCGCCCGTTACGTAGATTCTCCTTCGTCTTTCTAGCCTTACCGTCCTTTTTAAAGTTTATAATGAATTTTTGGATCTGCTCCGAGATCCCTTGTTGCCTCAATAGTAATTCTTCCACGGTTGCCATATTATCCAATATGAATTTTTAAAAAGGTAATTGTTTGAAAGTTACGTAAGATAATGTAGTTATTCAGATATTCAGATCAAGATGTGTTCGTGAATTTGTTGGATATAATACGTATAATTAATTACGGAAGAAAACACAGTCAAAAATAGTTGATTTATCTTTTATTAAATTGTTAAATTTTTAATCACTAAAGTAAGTCGCTGATCGGGCGCCAAAATGTGTATGCAATCAATAAGTTATTATTCAATATATAAGTTTTCAATTTATCCTGGTTAAGTTTACAAAACTGGTTCTGGTTTAAAACAAAATAATTATGTTAACTCGGTACCGAATTGAAGCACAACAGATCGGTATCGGTATCATCGATATTAACTGATCGGACAAACACAAACATGCACAAACATGTTCCTTTACAATTTAATCAGAATTGCTGTACGGACGAAGGTACAATATATTATATAATCACATAAAATTTGTGATTTTTAGAGACGTCTAAAATTTTACTGGTACAGCATATGTACCAGCCGGGTCGAAAGGGTTAAGGTTGATGTTGAAAGATAGATAAAAAAAGGTTACAAGGATTTTTATTTATCTCAAAATATGATAGTTTAAAAATTGAATTTTATATTGGGAGATTTCTCGGAAAATATTTATTACTCTATTCAAATTTTGTTATTCTAAATTTGATCGTTTGTGTAAATTCGATCGATGGTATTATTGCAGCGATAACACACAAAAACGATATTTTAATATTTAAATTAACAATTTATTAATTCACGACTCTTTTAAATGTAAAATAATGAAAAATAAACTTTACAATAATTTCTGCGTCTTTCTTTTTTTAATTTTTCCAAACGTCAAAAAATCTTCTCGTGTAAGCGTGTACGCTTTCGATAATCACTATTGGCCATGACCCTCGCGGTTGATTTGGGTCGTTAACAATGATTAATTCACCGACCCGTAGATTTCCCGTGTCATCACTTATCCACTTCGTTCGGTTGATCACCGTGGGTAAATATTCCCTCAGCCAACGTTTCCAGAATATGTCCACGATATATTGGGCAGCTCGCCACATTTTTCGTCGGAGCGTATCTTCCTTCGTGAACAATCCCGGTGCTCAGATATCCGTTGATGCCCCAATCAGAATATAATTCGGTGTTAGGCTTATGTCGTCATTCACGTCATCAGATGTCAATGTAATCGGTCGACTATTCAACAAATATTCCACTTCGGCAAATACAGTCGATAACACTTCGTCGGTCGGATTTCGATCCCTAAGTACAGCACTTAAGGCAATTTTGAACGTTCTGATCAATCGCTCCCAACACCCACCCATATGTGGCGCTCCAGGGGGATTAAATTTCCAGGTGATGTTCTTGGTGGCCATTTCTGATTTGATTTTGTCGCCATCGATTTCCTCGAACGCATCTATCAATTCTGTACTTGCACCACGAAAATTGGTACCGTGGTCTGACATCATCACGTCGATCTGCCCTCGTCTGGCTATCATGCGGCGTATCGCCATTATACACGCATCTGTTGTCAGCGAATTTGCTATCTCGATGTGCACCGCTCGCGTCGTCATACAAGTAAAAATTTCACCGTACCGTTTTTCAAATTTCCGTCCATTCTTAACGATGAATGGCCCAAAATAATCCACACCTGTCGCAGTAAAAGGTTTTTATACGCAAAAAGACGTTCCTTTGGTAATTCCGCCATCATCGGTTGGGTTGGCTTCGAATTCCGTTTCTTACAAAACAAGCAATCAAGAAATGTTCGTTTCACAGCTGATCGCCCTTTTAAAACCCAGTACTTTCTTCGGACAGTATTTAAAATTGCATCGATTCCTTGGTGCCCATTGAGTTCGTGGTAGTGTTTCAGCAATAGTTTTACATAATCGTGTTTCGGATACAAAATAATTGGCGATTTTGACTGCCATTCGATATTTTCGATTCTTCGTATTCGTCCACGTATTCTAATCAAACCGTCATCGCTGATCTCTGTACACATTGTACGAAGTCGTCCACTCCGTCTTCCGTTTGAATTACTGCTGAACTCGTCCGGAAACGATTCGTACTGCATTTTCTTAAGTATGACCACTTCCGCCCAGTTTAATTCTTCGGTTGTCAAATCTCCTACGGTACGATCCCGTTTCATCTTATTACAATTGTCGATAAACCGCCTCATCTAGGCAGTTACTCGTTTAAATCGTGTCCACGTATAATATGTTTTTAGACACGGTAATGAAAATTCGGCCATCAGATATACCGTAAGCAGCGTTTCCTCTATACCCTCGACAAATTCGTTTATGTCCCCCAACTCGACTTTCGGATCAATTGTCATCCAATCGGCGTTTGGGCGACTAAGAAATAATGGCCCGATATCCATAGATTGCTAATACGGTTCCCTTGCCTGGTACAATCATCTGCAATATTGGTTTTGGTCGAAATCCAGTTCCATTCCCCGCAACTGGATTTTTCATGAATCTCTCCGATTCGAGAGTCTGTCCAATAATATTGTCGTGTAATCTCGATATCTATATCTTTCCGTATCGCATTTGCCAACCGGCAACCCATAACAGCTCCCAGCAACTCAAGCTTAGGTATCGTCAACGACTTCAATGGCGCGACCCTGGCTTTCGATGCAACTAACATCACCTCGATACATTCGATTTGCTCGAGTATTATATACGCCACAGCTGAGAAAGCTTCCTCGCTAGCGTCGGTAAATACGTGCAACTCGGCATTCTTGAAACTTATTCCGGTAGAAAAACGTCTTGGAATTCTGAGTTTCATTATATCTTTCAAGTCGGTTAGCCATTGTTTCCACCTTTCAAACATTACGGTGGGTATCTCGTCGTCCCAGCCAATTCCTTGCCGCCATATTTCTTGTAGGATAATTTTACACGTAATTGTTATTGGTGATATAAATCCAGTTAGATCGAATATTGACATCACGGTTTTTAAAACTTCGCGTTTCGTCGGAATTTTCGTACCACCGATTATCTTCTCATCTATTTTCGCAAACTTCGGAGCAAAGCAAAAGCAATCGGTTCTGGCTTCCCACACGATTCCCAACACGCGTTGTTCGTATTTATCTTCGTGAACTGATGAGACCAAGTTCTCTGCCATTAATTCCGTTGGCAATCGACTTAATGTTTCTTCCGAATTACTTATAAAATTTCGAATTTCAAACCTGCCTTGCTTGTGGATATATATGATGTCGTTTATCAGCTTGACGGCTTCATTTACGTTACAAGCACCGTCCAAAAGATCGTCGACATAATAGTTCCTCTTTATCGATTCCACCGCATCCGGATACTGCTCAATATATCTGTCCGCATTATAATTCTTGACATATTGCGCTTGAAATGGTGATGAGGTTGCCCCGAATAGCATGGCACGCATTCGAAATGTTTTTGGTTCGGTGTTTCGGTCGATATCCCGGCAAAGAAAACATTGAGAAAAACTATTTTCTTCTCGAATTTCGATTCTATTGAACATTTCACGGATGTCTCCCACTATCGCTATTGGATGTTTTCGGAACCTTAGCAATAAACCGAACAAGGATACGAGCCAGTCTGGTCCTGCCATTAGCGAACTGTTCAGGGACACTCCGTCAACTTTTGCCGCCGCGTCGAATACGATACGTGTTTTAGCTGGTTTATTTGGATTGCGGACAGCGAAATGTGGCAAATACCACATTCTCGAAGACTTGCTGACATCGTTTGTAATCAGTTCTGCATAACCTTTCGTTATTAGCTTTTTTACTTCATCCCGATAGGCTTCAGCTAGTCTCTTATCTTGTAATAACCGTTTTTCTAGGCAATATAATCGTTGTGATGCCATTTGTTTACTGTTAGGCAACTTTATATCGTCGCTTTTCCACAACAATCCCACCTCACATCGATCACCCCGTTGACGTATGCTGTCGGCCATCATTTGCTCTGCTCGTTTATCTTCCGGTGATTTATTGCACTCTATCTTGCTAACTGTTGTTCCGAAACTTTCGAGTTTGAAATAATCTTTGACTCTTTCATGCAAATCAATTTCGCTCGTTTCACAACACGTAAAGACATTTTCGGATGTGGACAAACCTTCTGCTCGTGATGGCAGTACTACTGGACCATGAACTGCCCAGCCCAACTTTGTTTTCGATAATATTGGTGATGTCGCTGTCGGCTGTATTACCTGCCGCGTAACTATCAAATCGGCCAGATTGTGTCCAATTAATAACATTGGTCGATCTTTCGATAGTGGTGCCAAGTCCGCCTGCTTGACAAATGGATATATTTTTGCAATTTCCGCCAAATTGCGATTCGCCTCCGGTAAATTTAAACACTTCAATGTTCGGACAATTTTCATATCGTAAATTTTGGCATCCTTTGAAGCTCCGCTTATTTTTACTGAAACAATTCTCGAGTTAGGTTCATACCGGTACATGTCACCGGTCCATTTTCAGCATAATGGGGAAACCGTTCCTTTCAATCTAAGCTCCGTAGCTACCGATGCATCCAAAAGTGTCGTAGTGCTCCCTTCATCCAAAAGAGCAACGACTTCTACTTTCTTTTCACCGTTTCGTAGTATAACTGGGACTGTCTTCAGAAGTGTCTTTTCGCCATTTTCCCGCACACAATCAACCGTTGCTTCCGCTTGTTTATGTAGTAATTTGTGATGTAACCGTTCACAACCGTTTATGCCGCATCTATCATTTTTTCGACAAGGTTCGCGATGCGCCGTCAGGCATCGGAAACAAACCCTCGCCCTTTCTGCAACCTTCCATCTTTTTCTAGCATCCATTTCTTTAAACGTATGACACAATTCCAGACAATGCTTTCGATTCGCACAAATAATACACTGTACTTCTGTCTTCTTGATCTGCCTCGTTATTTCACTCGGATACTTCGCTACGGATGGCGCTGGCGCAGTTTGACGTCCTGGCACTAACCTTGGAATTTCCATCATGAATGTTACATCCGAAATCGTTCCGGACATCTGCTGGGTCCACGTTGCAAACGTTTTCAAATTTGCATTTGACGGATTTATGCTGTTGTTTGTTAGGAATCCCGCCCACTGAATAATTAAATGTTGTGGCAATTTATTTACGAACGTTCCCAACAAATGTCGCTCATCAACGACATTTAAATTTTTGACACTTTCAACGCCCGCAGCTATGTTTCGTACGATGACGCTTTAATCCACAAATGAACTCAGATCGGTTACGTTAGGAGTTGATTGGGTTTTCGTTATCAATTCGGATACAATTAGTTCTGGCCTGCCGTATTTTGCTGACAAGATGTCAATAATTTCGTCTGGACGTGTTGCCGCTATTAATATAATTTCGACACACTCTCTCGATGGTCCCACCAAATATCGGCGTAGTCGAAGAATATTCCCTTCCGGCGTATAACCACACATTGTCGTTGACATTCGATATTGAGCCAAAAAACTGTTTCATTTAATGTAAGACGACCCATCAAATGTCCCTAATTCACTACCAACCGATTGTCTTGCCAACATTCGATGAACTGTTTTGGTCAGATGCGGTTCGCTTAAATGTTGACCGTTCATTTCACACTGGTTCGCGTCGTTCGCTTCGGAGTATATTCGTTTATCGCCAACTATTTCATTTCGTTTGGCTTCGAATTGCTTACTGGTTTCAGAGTTTAAGCCTGTTTTTAAATTCACACTCTGCATTTCGTTAACCGGGAAATTCGTGACACTATTGACCCATTCCATTCGTTGATCTAACGAACGTTGATTGAAACCGCGGGATTTTCCCGACATGGGTATTTCGTCTTCGTTTTCTATTTCGTCCCGTTCCATTTTAACTTTTACAGTTGCAGCCCTAAAATAGCTTCATTGATACTCATTATTTGTTGACGAACGCTATCCGTGTGTGGTTCAGAGTTCCTGGTCTCAATCAACTCTCTTTCCTTTCCCAGGACGTTTAACTCGGCATTAATCAGCCGTACTGTTGAGGTTCGTGAGCGATTCGTTGATGCCTCAGTGTTTGTTTTCCCGGATAGGGATTGGACGCTTTTCGCCGTTTGCTTTGTTCGCTTTCATCGTTCGAATTCTCCATTGCCGTGGGTTGAATGTTTTTGTCGGTGATTTCCAAATACGGCGTGTAGTTGTGCCTTACGATTTCCTTCAAACTCACCCGATTCGATTTTAAATAATTGGCCGATTTTCAAAGTTGCTTCATCCGAAATGCGTTCGGTGGTATCTATCATCACCCTGCAATCGTTCGATGAAATCTTTTCTGAAAAACCGTCAAAACTCCTTATTTTACGTCGAACCATATGTGGGTTTCCTTCCTCACCATACAACATTACATATAAATGTGTTAAAGTAGTGACGCTTGCTGATGAAATCACACCACCAAGCTCTGTCTCTAATTTTCCCATCCTAGGCGCTGGATCCGGCTCGAAGGACCAAGAATATTGCAGCGATAATACAAACATTCGATATTTTAATATTTAAATTAACAATTTATTAATTCACGACTCTTTTAAATGTAAAATAATGAAAAGTAAACTTTACAATAATTTCTGCGTCTTTCTTTTTTTAATTTTTCCAAACGTCAAAAAATCTTCTCTAATCCCGTGTTCATTTTACCAACACGGAGTATCACACCGGACGGAGTAATGCTCCATTCGTTATTCGGCGCTAACAGGTATCATTAAGTCAATGTAAGGAAAAAAGGATTTCTTGGTTGAATTAATACTAGTATACATATGTTTGGTAAACGTTCTGAAGGAATTCATTTACCATATGTTTTTGAATGATCAACAGAATAAATATTTTATTGTATGCAATAAAAATGGATTGGTTACTATTTGAATGAATCTTTTACGATGAAACCTTACTTGGTATTTATTTACTTTATTAAATAATGATAAAGGAAAGGAAGATCGATCGTAAAATTAACGATGTATAAATTCGATCGTTGGTATATGTATTTCTCTATGGAAATTTCTTCAATATATTTTTTTTTCTTTAAACCATTACGGTTGCCCAGCGACTTTTGGGACTTAATGTTCTTTATCTACCGGTATTCCATATAGATTTATATGTGCTTCAGGTGTTCCACGTTGTACCACTAAATAAAAGGGCTTATGTGACAAGTGAAGCTTGAACACTGGCAACAATGAATCGTTTTTAAATTATCTTAAAGTACTACACTACATATACCTTGTGGCGCATTAACACGGAGGCGAAAGAGGCAGAGCCTCAGGACCCGCAGTCAACAGGGGCCCGCGAGAAAAGAAGAAAAAAGAGGAAAAAAAGAAGAAAAGGAAAAAAAGGAAGAAAAGAAAAGAGGCAAAAAGCAAAGTCAATGCCTTTTAGTTAGTTTTAAGGTTTTATTACTTAATTTTTTCTTTTATTCATTTTATATACTTGATGTTACAATATTTCTTTATACTTTATATTGCAACTGTAACATGAGTTGTTTTATTTAATGTGTTGTCCGGAAAGT
>JANTOP010033494.1:0-11438 GCA_027564815.1 Symmerus nobilis | reverse complement strand
CTTGAACTAAACTATCGAATATCAAATTTTTTTTTTACATAATTCAAAATCTAATACTTCTCTAGTAAAATGCCTTTCACAGAATGTTACTTGAAATAAGCCGTTGTTTACAGTGAGGTAAATAAAAATATCTAGCAAGAAAGTGTCAATAATTTACAAATTGCTTTGGTGCAAGTTCTAAACATTATTTTTTTTTATTTTTTTTCCCATAAATTATCAGCACACTATTGCGCAACTTTTTAGACCCCCTCTTTTTTGAAAAGAACAACTTTAATTTTTTCATATAGAATCGAACTACCTTAATGAGGATGTCGAATGAATGTTTTATGTCATTTTTCAGAATGTCCTTCAAAATATCGGTCGGCGCCTTTTGGATGGCTTCAATAGCATTGCATTGAAGTCCGCATAGCATTGTCCTTTCATCGGTAAATGAAGTTTTCCAAACAGAAAAAAATCACAAGGAGCCAAATCAGGCGAATATTGTGAGTGGTTGATTGTTAAAATGCCATTTTTGGAAGTTATTGGTCGTCAGTCAACTTGTGCGGAACAAACTGTGAAACATACCTTCCGTTGCTAGAAACTCGAGGTCAAAATGCAGTGAATCGAATTTTTGGCGATACTTAACTCAATTTCTGTATAATGCAATGAAGATTTCGGCTCCTTTTTTAATGAGTTCTCGCACAATTTCAATGTTTTTATTGATAACGGCCGATTTTGGCCGTCCCGGCTTTTCGTCGTCACACAAGTCTTTAGGACCCTCTTGAAAACGTTTAAACCACTCGTGAACCTTACTAAGGAATAAACAATTGCCACGATAAACTTGTTTCATTAATTGAAACGTTTCGGAAAAAGTTTTATCAAGTTTGCTCTTTGTTCAAGATTCATTTTTCGACCGATGCTAAAAAGATCCTATCACTTTGAGCGCAATATCTCGGTTTCTAATGAACGAAATGCCATGCAAATTTGAGAGAATTTCAATAAAGGATGTACCTTTCCAATAAGAGGAGGAGGCTAAAAAGTGGCGCCGCCAGAAACTGGTCTATTTATAAAGTTCTATTTCTTTTGAGACACACCTTGTATGTTGAAAATAATTAATATTTAATAAAGAAAACTATATCAAAAGTAGATATGCTTCCTATTTTTCTCGCTTTTAAAGCTTTTTTAACCAAAACTAATTGATAATATGAAATAGTTTCTGTCTATTATTCATTCGCAAGAAATTCTGGACCCCCCCCCCCTTCCCTTTAAAATTTCTTGAATTGGCGCCACTGATTGTGGTCCGTGTTTTTGCGATTATCACTGCATATTATTGATCGACTATACTGAAAAAAAACAGTAACAGGCGAATATTATTCTTATTATTAATTTCTTATTTAATATTATTCATTATTGAATCGCTTGAACGATGCACTCAAGGCAAAACGACCACATTTAAAAGAGGAAAAAGTTGTTTTTTGAAAGACAATGCACCATCTCACAAGTGAATGAAAGCAATTACAAAACTCAACGAATTACGCATTGAATTGCTTACTCATTCACCGTATTTGCCAGATCTGGCTACCAGCGACTATATTTTTTCCAAATCTCAAAAGATGGCTAACGGGAAAAGATTTACAAGAATTAAATTCGTTTGTACTTAGTTCGTGATTATTTTTACAATATTTTCGAATATTCTTGAAATTTCGTAACTGTTATATTTCAAAGTTTAAGTTTGTATGAAGTGTGCAGGCGATCTGTACCAATTATTTGTACTTGTGCATTAATTTTCAATTGTCCGTTTTCATTACCAAGAAATATGCTGAAAACTGTACTTCTATGATTTGATGTACAAGTATTAATTCAATGAATCGTTAAATAAATGATCCATTTAAAGTGCGTGTACTAAATTAAATGTTCCCTAACTCCATGGTATATATGTCCAAGAATAACATATTGATCGTATTTTAGAACTTAAAAACGAACGAAAAAAATTAAAAATCGAAAAGGCTGATCTGTTGTCACACGTCAAACAGCTATGCCTATCATTGCAAGACAAAGAGCAAGAATTACGGGATTTCATACGAAATTTCGAACATCGTATACGCGAGACTGAATCTAGTAATGCCAAAATGTCATCGGATCGAGAACGAGAGCGGTGGTCCCTGTTGAAGCATGCCCGAGATGAATCTGAACGATCACTTGCATTAGCTGCCCAATTGAATGCTAGAGACATTCAACTTCAACGAACGCAGGAGCAATTACAAGAAGTATATCTAATTATCGTATTCCATTTTATATGATAGTTAAATATTATACTTGCAGGCGCGTCGTCAACTATCCGGTTGTATGTCTGATCAGGAGAGTATTTTATCATTTGCTCCGTTAACGCCACCATCCGGTATGACAAATCATCTGACTGGACCGCCAAGTGGATTTATAGGAATTACGGATCGTGGATCATGTAGCGCTGATTCCGGAGTGCGTGGCAGTAGTGATAGAGAAAGTGCAGCAGGTGATTTAAATTTAAGTGACGGTACATGTGACAATGGACCATGTATTACTGTGGATCCGGATAGTATTTCTCTCGTTTCTAGTCATCACATGTATCAATGTAAAGTATTACACAACTTAATTAACTGTATTACAATATATAAAATATTTACAGTTGGAACACCAAAGGAACGAAGTCCTACCCTGTCACCATTGAATTCTGGGGCTTTTTCACGATCAATTGATAGTGGAGCCCTGTCTCGGTCTGTTGAACAATTAGGGTCACCTGTGGACTCTGAAGGTCCACCAATAACTCGACGAACACAATCAAAACCAAATAATACAGGTACATTGGGCATCCGTACTGGACGCGGTGGTACATGGGGAAGCATATCAAGAGTATTTGCCCGTACCAGGCATCGTAGTAAAAATATACCGGATACGGAAAGCTCAGCAGACTTCCAATGGAGTACGTTGACGGAAGAGGGCTATGCAGAGAAATTAAGGCAATTGCGGGAAGCTTCATCTATTCCAATTGAACGATGGCGAGCATCGCAAGTTTTGGCTTGGCTAGAGGTTGCTCTAGGTATGCCACAATACAGTGGACGATGTTCTGAGAACGTGAAAAGTGGTAAGGTGTTATTGGAATTGAATGATGGCGAATTGGAAACTGGTTTAGGGTTGACTCATCCAATGCATCGCAAAAAATTAAGACTGGCAATCGAGGAACAACGGCGACCCGAACTAATACGGTATCCTACCATCGGTCAACTTGGACACACGTAAATTATTTTATTTCAATAATATCTATGGAGATAATATTTGTTTTTTCCTTAAAATTCGTTTTTAGATGGGTGGCATCCGAATGGTTACAAGATATTGGTTTACCCCAATATGCAGAATCGTTTCTTCACTCATTAGTTGATGCCCGAATGCTAGATACTTTGTCCAAAAAGGAATTGGAGAAATTCTTAAATGTTACAAGGAAATTTCATCAAGCCAGTATTGTTCATGGTAATCAAAATGAACACCAAATATTTAAATATAAATTACGTTTAAGTCTCGCTTCACATATCTTTCAGGCATTCATGTCCTTCGTATTTTAAAATACGATCGACAATCACTGACAATGAGACGTATGCAATGTGAAAATGTCGATGGGGATCCAATTGTATGGACAAATCATCGATTCATTCGTTGGGCTCGATCAATAGATTTAGGCGAATATGCCGAGAATTTAAAAGGTTTCACTTTAAACTTTAAACTGTTTCCGACATTCGGTCGCTAATAGATTTAATGCTTAAATAATTTTTAGATAGTGGCGTTCATGGTGGTCTTGTTGTATTAGAGCCATCATTCACTGGTGAAACAATGGCAACCGCTTTAGGAATTCCACCCTCGAAGAACATTATTCGTCGACATCTATCAACCGAATTTGATGCATTAGTCTTACCCGCAAGGTTTGTAGATTTTAACTAAATTTGAATTTTCTGTTGAGCAGAATATAAAACTTGAATAAAAAATCTAAATAGACACACTATAGGATTAATCAGATTTACATATTCATATATTATTATTTTCTAAAATATAGGTATGTAATATTTTGTCAAATGGATGAATATAATCAAATGAATAATCTGAAAACTGCTATGACAACTAAAATTTCGGGCAGATAAATCTTTTTAACAAATCATATAAACAATTTTTTTTACAGAAATAATCTTTGCTTTAACAATTAATTCCAAGTTTTAAGATAAGAGTAGATAAATAAATTTAGGAAATGAACAAGAATGAATTATGTTAATTCTTATAATTCTTATTATTAAATAAGTTTCGTCAATTTCCGATTGAGATTTTCAGCACGACAAAGGAGGAAGTAAGGACTTTTCTAGCTCGAAATAAATATATTGGACCTATTTATTGTAAAATACAAAACAATGCAAGAGCGATAATGCAATGAGACATTATGAAAACATTATACATAAATGCTAAGATTTTCCCACAACCAAATTGGAACTGCATTTGTAACACCTTTCCCGTAATCTAATTTTAGTTGTTCAAATCACTTCTCGTTACTTCATTAATAAAATTATTTACTTCTATAATTTTAATCTTTAAATTATTTTATTTCGTGAGTTCATTTCAAGCGATTTGCAAGAAAAACTATTTAGTTAAAAATTCCTTCAACTTTTTCAATTTTCAAGCAATATTCAATAAAACTGTAGAATTTTGCAAAATTAACTTTAAAGTATGCTCTTTAAATCCATTTTCAATCCAATCTCGGTCTCGGTCGGTTAGTATAGGCCGCAATCAAAATAATTTATAATTGCATTTTCGCACTTACTTTAGTAAATAGCCAAAATGTGTTTCGGAACTAAAATCAGAGAGAAGTCCTAATTCAATCATTTTAGGCACAATCGGTAGGCACCCTTATAAAAGATGTTGGTTACAATATCGGTGAAAGGAATGGTCGGGAAAAATAATGAAATATCATTAAAAGTCGCTTAATAAACAGTAATGGTTCGCAAAAATAGGAAAACGAGGGAACCTCTGAAACCGAACCAATCTCATAGAAATTTTGAAATTTGAAAAATTTACATGAGTTTAGAAACCTTATATAATTATTAAATTCAAGAAACTTCATAAATCTTGCTTTTATTTTTTTTCATTTCGTCGTGAAAATTTGTTCGCAAATCAAAATAAAAGGAGATAAATTTGATCTGGTTAAGGTTATGAAATTTTGTGATCATCTTGCAATTCCTGACCGTTATAAAATGGTGCACTTTTAAAAAATTTTAAAACTTTCTATAAATTTTCGATTTTCACTAACAATAAGTTTCCGAATTGTTATCGATTATCACTTTTGTATTTGTTATAAAATTTTCTAAATTTTCGACATTTTTTAAATTTAAATCATAAATTTATCGATTTTAAATCTTCCAATATTTTCATATTTTCGGAAACTTTTCAATTTTTTTTCTTACCGATTCCCAATAGTGTTTAATTTTTATAATTTTTCAATCTTGTAATTAACTGATTTTAATAAAATTGTCCAGATTTACTGAATTTGAAAATTCGATTTTTATGAAATTTTTTGATTTTTAACAAACCTCCTTTTACGATGTTGCTGTTTTAAAGAGGTGCTGAGATTTGATCAATTGTGAAATAAAAATATACATTTATTGTTTTTAATATTGTAAATTAAATTTCGAGATATCTCCACCTCCTCATTCCCTTAAGAAGTTACCCGCGGAAAAATGAAGGAAATTTTTTTTTTTTTTTATTTTATTATTCTAGACTCATATTTGCACAGAACGAAATATTCCCCATATTTTTACAAAAACGAAAGGGCCTCAAAATTCCATGTAAACTAGGGTATGTACGAATTAATGAAAACAAACAAATAAAAGGAAACAAACTTTTTAGTTTTTGGACGTACTGAAAACCTATACGTTTCCAACTTTCGGTACCGTATCCCCTCAACTTCCTTCTTTTTTAAATTAATCTATAAAAAACATTGAAAGAAAAGGTAATCATTTTCTTTTTTTAATATTTCTACTTAAAATATATTTTAATTTGCTCATTTGTATAGCTTCTAAATATATTCTAGAATAAGTGTTTCGTTATCGAAAGTTGAGGGGTTCCTGAGATAAGGTACCAATTTGGAAAAGCATAGGTTTTCGGTTCGGTTTTTTCTTGTTCGTTTGTTTTCATTAATTCGTTGCTCGACATATCCTACTTTGCACTGAATTTTGAGCCACTTTCGCTTATCGGGAAATGTATATATGGAAAATATATAATAATATTTCCAAAAAATATGGGAAATAGTTCGTTCTGTTCAGTAATGAGTTTAGTTTAGATTTAGAGTAATAAAATGAAATTAAAAAAAAATTTTTTATTTTTTCATTGGTTACCTCCTAAGAGTAGAAATTCTTTAGTTAATTAAGAATTCATTAATTTCTTTTATGTATTATCCTTACTTATACTATAATCATTTCTACAGAAATTAATACCCTTTGTCGTGACTTTTCAATTTAAAAATTTGGAAGGAGATAATATTCTTTTTAAATTATAGTAATATACCCTAAGAATCAAAATTACTGGCAATTAAATTAATTATCTAAAATATATTGACTATTAAATATATACCATATATTTTGTAAAAGAAAATTATTATAGCAATCCTGAAATTCTTTTGAAATATTAATTTTTGCTACAAATTGATTATATTTATTTATTAAGAAAAAATGTAAATGAAAGGATATTTTAGGTAAAACATGTAACCAGAAAAAATCATACCAAAAAATATTTTAAAACATGTATAGTAAGTTACGTTTTATAATTTGGTCAAAATTGTGATTAATTTGACATTTATTAACAGAAAGTTTTCGTCATAAGTTTTATACGAAAATATCTACACAGCCCAGTTAACTTATTTACAACAGAACGAGCAATTTTTTACAATGTCTCAAAAATTAAATAAAACAAAAGTGATAATTCCCACACAAATGTATTTTGCAAATGATTGAACTTGCTATTGTACAAGTATATTGCAATTAATGGAGAATTATAGAAATTGTTAGTTGTAGATAAGTTAGAGAAATTTTAATGAGAATATTTTACTATTGTTGGTCCAGATTTATGTCTGCATGTATAAACGTAAATAATATGAAAAGATCTCTTCCTTTCCATAGATAAATAGAATAAGTAAAAGGATTAATGAAAAGCTCTTTAAATTTTATTAACGTTTATGCATTTCTTAGTTTCAATATTTATTCATCATTTTTTCTAAACAATCACATCACACCTACTGACATAAAAAAACATCCCACAAAGTATGAGTTATATAATTTATAAATAGGGCCACAGAATCTTGGAATAATAAAAAAAGAAAGAATTATACTTGACTTGAATAAACAAAAATAATTTTTCCATACAAGTTAAGATATGTCATACTTTTTTAAGTATACAAAGATGATTTTCCTGTCCAGGTGGAATTTCTTAGTTTTAACGATTCGCTTGCTAGTTTTAATTATAAACCAAACCGAATATATCAATTAGTTTCAAGCTTTTCCAACTCCTATACAAATAACTCCAAAAGTTGGATAAATTATACTGAAAACCAGGTGTCTGCGCTTTATAGGAGAGATTTCTATATGAACTACTATGTGTAGAGTAGGGTATATCGAAATATATCTTGTATAGGGGCATATTATAGTAATGAAATACATAATTATATTAATCACATACATAATTAAGCGCATAAGTCAAAAATATATACCTACATATATATTTCTCATTCGATGGATGAGAACAAAAGCTTAACAACACGTTTTATAAAATCAGGGTAATATTCTCGTAGAAGCTCAAAATGGATACTGCAACCGGAAAGTCTCTTCCAACTAATAAATATCTATTTATAATAATCTTCATTAAATTTACGAAATGTGATTTCTTCTGCGTATGAACGATATAAATAAAGTGGAGTTTTTAAATAAACTATCTTTCTAATAAAAATCGATTCTTAAATTGATCGATTTCTTAAATTGAAACAAAAATGTTTTATCTTTTTATAATACCTTTTTATAAACTAGAATTCGACTTTCGACCTAATTTTTTCCCAAATTTCTATTTGCAATGTCTGTATTTTGATGTACCATATAAAATTGAACATATACGAACAGGATCTTACGATAATACTACTCTACAAATTTTCAAAAACTTTCACCACAACTAATTAGGCGATTACTTTTTATATACCGTAAACCGGGGTAACTTTGGGACACTTTTTAACGTTTTTTTTTGCTCCTGTCAATACGTTTTAAACTAGACTGATGAAACTAAGGTAGTATATAGAGTAAACTTTCCTCTTACCAAATATGGCCATAATTCTACTCTAAGACTAATGACATCGTAATAAACGTCCTCCATCTTTGTCCCAAACTTACCCTATTAAGTGGGGTAAATTTAGGACAGTGATGTTTTGCCATTATAAACACTAATAAATATGAATCAACAACTGATTTATTTCAGTGATTAAACATTTATTCAAAGAATATTCATATTCAATTCAAGTAGTTTTAGTAGTAGATATTCAAATAAGTAGTTTAAGCTTTACAAAATGTACATATTTTAAAAATGAGAGTAATATTTAGGAAATCTATTTAGAAAATAATTAGGTATATGATGGTAATACATTAACGGAAATTAAAGTTCCTTAACTTTGAAAATTTCCCGTCGGCCAATTTGTTCAGGCTGGTTAATCTTTTGGAGTATGTCATTCTTTGAATAATACACTTCATCGGGCCTTTCTGGCCATTTCCAGTTTAAAGCAGGTTTCGTCATGGCAGATATGAGTACTTCGTCATCGTTTTTTATCTCGATTATCCTTCCAGGGTAAAGTTCATCCTCGTAAATCACCAGAACGTAGTCACCCACCGTCAGGTCTTGGAGGGAATTTGAAAGTTGTAAACTTGGTTTCGATGGAGCAAAAGGCTCTTCTTCAAAGTCACTGAATATTTCAGCATCTTCAGAGTCCTGTAGTGAAAATTTAGCACTAGCATCAAGGCCGCTGCTGTCACTGCTGCTCTTTCTTCGTCTCTTCGATGTGGATGGTTGGGGATTAGGTGCTGAATTCGGTACCGCTACGGCTCTAAGTTCCTCCGCTGAAATACTTTTACCTGGAGGAACATTTAGCTTTTTCTTTCTCAGTATTTTGCGGCGCTTGGTCGCATCATCCCGCTACGTAGTAATGTGTTCTAGAAAACTCTCCCCGACGAGGGAAGAAATGGACGAATGCAGACTTCCTGAAGGCAACCTATGCAGGACCGGCTGTCGGTCAGTAGGATAAATTCCGGACTTGCGGAATCCGGACATCAAGTTTTCTGGACCCTTGAGCATGCTATTCCAGAGGTTTTTTAGAAGTGTTGGGAATTGGTCCTTGGGTACGGATGTACACCGACTTCCAGCGGGCGTCTCCTTCCAGTCTTTCAGCACCTTTCGCCATGCTACTTTCATCGGGCGAAAGTAAGCCACATCCAGTGGCTGCAGCAGATGAGTTGCATTTGGTGGAAGTGCTATGAATTTTATGTTGTTTTCTTCGCACAGCCGTATTACCCCCATATTTATGTGGGAACTAAGGTTATCACCTATAATAGCTTTCGGTCCTTCTTGGCGCTTTAGGATGGGCAACAGTAAAGAAGTAAACCAATCCTCGAAAGTGTGTCCATCAAACCAACCTGATTTGGTTCTATTGTACCGAGTACCGGGGGGTCCGTTTTCTGTCCAAGTAGTCCAAATTTTTTCCGCCTTGTAGTTTACATAAGGTGGCAGCACATCTCCTGCTGCATTTCCGCATACCATTATTGATGTGCACGCCTTTGACGAATTTTGAATCCTTTCAGGGTACTTCGTCCCCCTTTTTGTGATAATCTTTCCATTCCCAGGATCGTCTACAAGATTGGTTTCGTCATAATTCCAAATATTTTCTTTTGGAATTCCTCTGAGCTCCTTTTCCAAATTATCGAAATACTTGTTAACAACCTCTTCATCTGTCGCTGCTCTGGAGTAAGAAATGTTTTTTGCAGTTCTCTGGGTTAACACTGCTTGGTGTCGTCGCAATAACCCCTCTGCCCAATCTTTTCCTGGCAAGTTGTTTTTGAAACGCGTCTCCTTTTTCCCACAGCGGTCTAAGTAGGACATCACAATACACCGAAGATCAAAAATACCTATAGGGAATCCGTAGTTTGACATGGTAACAATGTGGCCTACGAATAGCAGTTCCTCTTCATTCGAGAACACAGTAGCGCGGCCCACAGCATTCAAGTGCTTTTTCTGGCTTTTCAAGTGCAAGGTATTTTTCGGAATGCCATATTTTGAGGAAGCTTTACGAATTGACAAAGTTTTGTTACGTATCGCTTGCAAGGCTTCATACAAATTGTCCTCCGTGTAATTTCTGTATGACCTAGAGCACGTTTGGGATTTCTCGGCATAATTATCAGTTTTGATTCTGAAAAATAAGGTAAAAATATGGTGAAATACTTGTTGAGCCAACGTTTGGGGAAACTTTGGGACAGTCCCAATGTTACCCCACTAAATGATGAAAATTCACATTGATGAGGTTATAAAACAAAACAAAAGTATTAAACATAATTCATTTACATAGAATAGATCTCGAAACATGTACTTCTAAAAATACATACCTGCCTTTAATGTAGTATTTACAGTTTTTTATAGCCGTATGAAATTTTACACAACCACTATGAACTTATCACAACGAGGTTGAAAACAATAATGACTGCATTCAAACGTCAATGCAATTATTGCTGAAAATAATTGCCGCGAGGTACCAGCACATACCGGCTGGTAAAGTATCGGTTGATTAGCGTCATTTCAAAACGCGTGGCATTTTCTGGGAATTTTAAAGTCGAATGTCCCAAAGTTACACCTTCAGTCCCAAAGATACCCCGGCTTACGGTAGTAAAATATTCCGTAGAATCCGAATATCCTAATGGTTTATTTCGATTAGCCCCAATTTTCGATATAAATGGCAAAATTCAAAAAAATGCACTTTTGAGTGCACATACTTCACATAAATGCTTGTCAAGATTTTAATTGTCAGCCAATCAGTTTCAAATTGTTCTATGTTGTATAGAAGAGTTAGACGAAAATTTTAGGGTATAACGTGCAAATAGTATCAGTGTGCTGTTATGATCGAAAGAAAATAAGTAAAATAAAATCACTTTTTTCCGTTTTTTTGAAACAAATTTCAACTTTGAAGCCTCTAACTGAAAATATATACTTACATGGATGAAAAAAAGTTAGCTATGCTTATAGAGAATTTCATTACAAACATTTTAAGTAAATAGAAAAGTCATAACTTACGAAACTATGGGGTGTTTCCATTTGTAACGGTCGCGACATTTTCACAGCGTTTTTTACTGTAATTCGAGCAATAATGAAAGTATGCC
>JANTOP010033483.1:0-11439 GCA_027564815.1 Symmerus nobilis | reverse complement strand
TATGAAAATTTCAAATTCAATTTAAAAAAAAAAATTATTTGATCTAGAAAAACTGTAAACGCCAAAAGTATTTACTTTTGCTCCACTATCACGTGCATTTGGAATTTCTCATGGGTGAAAAAAAAGTACAATTTTGTAAGAGGGTGTTATATTACTAGAAGTGATCTGCCTCTGCTTGCTGTCTCTTCTACTTGTTACAGGTTTCATTCTACCAACTTACCCCAGCACAGGAAATTTCTAAATGCTTTTAATTGAAAGAACTTTATTCTATAAACAAATTAATAAACATGAACCATTCCATATAAAAATGTCCAGAAGAGTACGTACGTACAGAGTCCACCCAAAAATCCATTAGTTAACAAACTCTGTCGGTTGATGAAATACTTTTGCCAATTTGAACCAGATTTCATGAGAAGCATACACCACAATCCGAACACAGCAACTAGATAAAATAGAAACCCAAGTATTCCCGTCAGGCCCATTATACCTAAAATGATGGTCAGATGTTATCCAAGGCTGGATAATTGAAAATATATAAAGTGATATACACGAATCATACCTGCCGTACTTCCAGACAACGCAGCCATTGATGTTCGGCAATAATCAACGGCAGCCAGATTATTCCTATTTGCTGAGTCACTGTAAGCGATCATTTCACTTGTTTTTGATTCATTATTTTTTACTCGATTCGCCGACATATTTAATACGATTTGATTTAATTAAATTTTCAATTTCGAGAACGAGAATTCTCAACCAAAACAAATATTTTTAATGACAATCAACATCCATATAAATTTGACAATTAAATGTCGACATAACTTTATTTTCTTATCAGCTTGGTAATATCATAACAAAAACATAAGTAATAATTTAATTAAATGTAGTTAAATTAATTGATTTAATTAAATTGTGATTTGAAAAGGTGAGTTATGAATTATGGCTCATTTACAATTCGTTGATACTTTGGTAAAAGAATATTTGGTGTTTCGTGGATTCCCGCAAAGTCTGAAAGCCTTCGAAGCTGAACTAAAAACGGACAAAGATAAAGGATTTCGGGTCGATAAAATTATCAATCACTTTCAGCATACGATTAATACACTGGATTTGGTAGGATTACGTGAAATGTGGAATCATCTGGATAACCATTTGTTCGTACGATTGGAATATAGATATGCGAAAGGTAAGTGTACTACCCTACTGATTGAAAGAGCGACACGATAACGACGCCCCCATTAATTACCTAATTTTTCTTTTCAGCTGTGAAGAAACTAGAACACAGTTTACTGAAATATTATTTAGTGACGGCTCATTCAAATGGTAAATCCGATAAAATTACTGATTTTTATACAAAACTCTCAGCGGAATTACAAGCTCAAGAGGAATGGAAAGAGTGGTTTTGTAAAATTGAATTTTTATCAGTAAAATTAAGTATTTCGATTTGATTTTCTTATTTCAGATTTCCCATTCTGTAAAGTGCCTGAAGAGCATCCCGATTTCGCGGTTTGTTTTACAAAAAGTTGGCAAGATACGTTAATGGTTTCGCTACATAATTTCCTTGCAACAATATTCCAATGTATGCCGTTACCAACATTAGCTAGATACGAAACGGATGCATTACTCATTAAGAAATTACAAGAAGAAAATGCATCTCTCCTTGAACGTTTGCATGAAACGACGAATCAACCATCCACCGCGTCAGCACATAAATCCCGATTATCATCTCACGAACAAGGTAAATCGGATGGTACCGGTGCTACTAAACGACCATCTCGGCCTAGTTCAAATCCACAAAATATCAACGATATTCCTTCGTTATTTGATGTACCCGATCCACCTCCTCTGATCGATGATTTCTATGACATTGCTCGGGATACTATACGTAAAGCTGCGATGGCTGAATCTGAAGTCAGAGGTATAAGATCGTTTATCCGAAATATGGGTTCTTCAGGTAGTCCAGGGATGGGCCGTAAAGAATCTACGGAACGTTCAGCGGGAAAACGATCCGGCAGCGTTGGTAGCTCCCGATCGTAGAATTTATATTAGCGATAAAAAGACGATACACTTTTTTTTAAACTTGTATGGCACCACAATTGACATTATTTTGTTTTTTAATTTATTTTAGAAACATTTACTATTTATAATTATTTTGGTTTTTAGTTTTATAATTGTTTGTCTTCAAAAAAAAATTAAAGAAAATTATTGTCTTTGAATTAATTTTCATTCCAAGATGATTTGAAATAATCGTATTCATTCTTTGATTTTTTAAAAATAAATTTTTTAATATCGTGCATGTTAAAATTGTAAAATATATTCGATAATAAAGTAATGGAAATAATTATAAAGCCATTATACCAAATTGTATCATTAAACAACATCTTATAAATTTATATACATAATTTAGCTTTAAGGGGAGGTGGTTCCGGTCTATATTCCCAGCAAATAGATAATTTAAAAAAAAAATTGTCTAGAAAAGTTCAGTAAAAGTTGGGGTCATAATATATATGAATTTTCTATCGGCAAATTTCTTCAACTTTTCTGACTATTCAAGGACATTGAATTCAAAATATTTTAGTCTTCAGTCTTCTTTGTCTTCTTGCAATCATTTTGAAATATTGTGTACAGTACAATATTACAAAGTATAATTTATGTAATTTTATGCATTTCTTTTTTTAATGTTTATTTTGACCCATTTATAACGGAATTTCTTCAAAAAAAAATTCTCAAAAAAGTTACTTATAAACATTTTTTTGCCTTATAAAAAATTAGTTTGAAAAAATTTCCAAAATGTTTATACAAACTTTTCCGTATGTCCAAATATTTCGGATGTTACTTAAATATTTCAATTTAATTTATTACCTTAAGGGGATCGCACCAGTTGTAGCGCCAAAAAATTTAGGATTTTTAGGTAATTTTTAGGATTTTTTTTATGAAAACTACTAAACTTTTTTATAATATCAATATATCATCTTAAAGTATAGACAATAAAGATCTTTTATGAATTTTTTTATTGAAAAATGTTAAAAGGTTTAATTATAAATGGCCATCATATATGGTAAGTTTTTAAAAAACCGTATTGCGGTGACCGACACTGGCGACATGGATTATCAAAAACAAAAAATGGAAATGGATTTAGGTAGATAACAACATAAACTAGTCTTGAATCGAGGGATTTAAAAAAATATGCATTTTTGAAAAATGGTCAAAGTTAATGGTTCGATTTTCACAAAAAAACGACCGTTTTTTGGCTGTATAAAAACAAGTTGTGGTCGAAAAAAAAAATCTTTCGATTAAGGACTAGATTATTTTTGAATAGCTGCAAAATTTCAAAAAGATCGGTTCAGCAGTTTTTGAGTAATGTTGGTCACCGACTTGAGAAAAATGCGTTTAAAGTTCCAACTTCAGTTCAGATTCTTAACACACGCTTCTCTTTCAAAGCCAATATCTCATTCAATTTAATTTGGATCGACTTGAAATTTTGAGGACATATTTTTAGATACTTATACCTCAAAAAAATGCGATTCTTTCAAAATTACAAGTGGTCCGATCCCCTTAAACATGACTTTTAAAAAATAAAGGAGCATTTAATTTAATCGGTTTTGGTATTTCTTGAAAAGTTGGATGAAGCCGATGTATAAATAATTTTATTTAAAGAATGGTTCTATTCCACAAGAAATCCATTTTCTATCGACATTTACTGGAATTACAGGCAACAAAATTGCGTATTGAAATCAAGTTGGAGTTGTGTATATTTATTATACTTAAAATATTTACTTTTCTTTGACTGAGAGTTCTTTCATATTGATATTCATTTCATTAATTCTTTGTTGAAACATTAAAATTAAATTTAGATCATACAAATAAATTTGGCTTTATAATTAATTTAAGTAGGCAGTACCTATACTCTATTATACCGTGCTAATATCAGGTTAATAACCAGTGTAATATTTACATATATAAAAAGTACAAATTTTGATCAGAAATTCATAGACAATTTTGCACAACCCTGTTCAGTATGTGTTTTAAAAATCAAAAATTTGCGTGTGGAGTTAAATTACAATGATTCTCTTTATCAGTATGAACAATTTTTTTTTCTTCTTTCTATAATTCTTATAACACTTAAACAAATTATTTAACAAAATATCTTTGGACTTATAAAATAAAAAAAAAAATGTGGACAACGTAAAATACATTCAAATTTACAAGCTCCGATTCCTTAATTTTCTAACTTCCTCTAATGCATCTTTAATAAAATCATACGTTGAAAAGCTGATACCGACCGCTATCGGTCCTTTTATCCAATTCATGCTGAGACCTTTGTAGAAACCTCTTATTACACCTTCGTGCCTAAAATGAAAATAGATTCGATTGTTAGGAGTTTAGGATCAATCTGTAGTATTTCAGGAATACCTATGAATATTTTTAATTGACGACAATATCGTCGTATATTCTGTCGAGTGATTTATTGTACTTAACGTTTGCATACGACGCCTCACAATATCTAAGGGATAGCTACTTGTTTGACCGATTATACCAGCGATAGCACCAAACAGTAACGATACCAATGGACCAGGTTTCGTTTCTCCAGTTAAAACTGTAACAACAACAAAAATAATTTCATGATATAATCTCATCAGATATTGGAGTAAATCCACTTTGAAGAACTTCTAATTTTAAAAAAAAAACGTCCTTCAGTCTTCATCATTCTTCAATTAGTGAATATTGATAAGGAGAACAATAAAAGTCAATTAATGCAATAATGGCCTTTTTAAGAGCCAACAATAGAGGAATATTAAACCTAGACCATTTTGTAGTGAAAATATGGGGAAAAATCCAAAAGAAGACGGCAACAAAAGTTTTCAAGCTATTTTCCACCGTTTTGACTAGTGCTATTTCCCACATTCATTCACATGAAAACATTCGTGTAAGTCTTCTTCAGGCTACTTTTTGATGTGCGAATTTCCTGGGATTTGTCTCCGAAACTATCGGATTTTTCTATTCTGATTCCGAATTTTACGACTGCAATGATATTTCTCTTCATATAACTATGTATATCTAGATTTTTATGAAATTTTACTAATTTGAATATTTCCCAGAAATACAGAAAAATTTAATTTTTCAATATGCATGTAAAATTGTAGAATTATACATTCTACAAGGACGATATTACGATTGTTCGTCATTTGCAGGTCAGAAAATAACAAATATTGATAATTGAAGTAATATTATTTATAATAATAGATTAATAAAACCATCATGAATCATCATGAAAGACTTCTGTTAGCCGAGTCCAAGGCAGATGAAAAGACTAAGTAGCTATATATAAAACATTCTTATATTCCTACAATCCAACATATGGGATTTATATTGTACCTTTGGCATACCCATGTTATAATTATTTAGGATAAATGAATATTAAATATGTACCATGATGTTCTCGTTTTAAAGTTCCATAAGTAAAAAACGATGTGCCTGCATATGGTATAATACCCAATATTGTAGCCCAATAACCTTTGAGTAGTGAACGTGGGCCTTCCTCCACCCAAATCCGAATAAAAACTTCACGAAGGCTTCTGCAAAAAATAATATTGCTTACCAATAATAAAGTATCGATTTTTGAATTGAATATTTACTTATAACCAGTACGATGATCGGTAACGGCCATTCTGGCTCTAGCTAAATCTAAGGGATAGGTTAACGATTGAGATGTTATACCGGCCAGTGAACCGGCTATAAAGCGTCTTCCACTAGTACTGAAAAATCATTGAAAATAATCCAAATAGAATTACTTCCACTTCCAATGATCTGTAATTCAAGTACCTTTCAACTTCATCGACACGTAACAATCGCTTCCACTGTTCGTGCGATGTAAATTGTATAGCAGCATACGGTATTATTCGTGCCATCGTTGCTGAATTACCTCGCCACAGCGCAAACAAACCGTTCGTGTGATAGGTGTCACGAAGGAATATAAAAGCAGCACGAACTGAATAAGGCATGTCTTTACTAGAATGGATGAAAGTGGTTAGATGTGATACTTTAATTTAATCGAGATATTTATATTACTTTATTTGAAAATTGATTTTCGCTCGATCTAATGGTGCTATTGTCGTTTTCGCTAAACCGCCAGCTAGGGCCCCCGATATAAGGGAAATCGTAACATTCACCCTATCTGTTTTGTTAACATTATTCGATTCTGTAAAAAAAATAATTTTCAGATATGAATATATCTAATTTATATTGATATTTACTTGTACAATCAGTCTTATTATCAATTTCTGAATTGTGTGTTAATTGATTTGTTAATTCATGCAGGTTACTGGTTGGCGTCGCTGATAATGTTGAATTTGCTGCACTTTGTGATGACATTATTTGTGAAACGGTTGCATTACCAACTAATTGATTCATATTTCTATATTCGTAGGAATTGTTTTTTCTTAAATATCCAATTGATTCGATTTATTAGCCGGACAGTCTCAAATCAATTGAAGTTTTTGTAAATAAATAAGCATCCTTATCCGGGCATATTTAGATTGTATATGTAGATCTATTTAAATAACTAATAAAATAGAACCAGTTTTCATTAGCAGAACGATGATTTTGAATTAAAAAATGTATTGAGGCAATTCAGCTCAAGGTAGCTCCAGTTCCAGTTGTATGTCGCAAAGTGTTAATTCAAATATTAAAATTGGTACTGCATGATTGCAAATATTGATTTATATAAAGGATGGTCTCCCAATATGTAATGTTTTATTTTATAATTCTCGCCAAATACATTGTATATCATCAAATGGGTTTAGAAAATATGTTTGCAAAGTTTTACAGATTGCTAAACAAATAAAAGCAACTTTACTTTTCCAAAAGTGAGAATTTTATAATATAAAAATGTACCAAGAATCTCGATACCAAACATAAAAAAGAAAGCTCAAATTTAACAAAGTATATTATTTTCCTATGTTTGCTTGCTCCGGACTACGAAGCAATCATGGCATGAATCCGGAAATGAAATTAGAATTATATGTTAAATAAAAATGCAATAAGATCTGAGTGAATTGCCTGAATAATATTAAATAAACATACACAGACTTATGGTTATTAATTATCGTATCTCTATTTTTTTCTTCTTCTAGTGTGTATTTATATTTCTCGTGATGTCAGAAACATCTTCATAATTGTCTCGTTTTTTATCTGAAATGATAATAAAATAAATAAACAAAAATTCAAATCAAACAACTTTTTTATTGTAAATAAACCATTATGAAATGTGAGATTAAATTGATTTAAATATTGAATTAAAAACAGAAAACAGAAATAAAGGTCAATGACAAAGAGAGAATTTTTAGTAGGAATTTTAAAAGGATAAATCGGATATACACGGAAGATAGCTTTGCGACAAAGATAAGCAGACTTATTTATGATTTATTATCTATAATTTTATTAAAATATAATTGGAAATATATATGCAATAGAAATAATTTATATCTTTATGACTTGTTGCGAATATTAAATTAAAACCTCTAGCTTGGTAAGTATATTATATTTAAGCGATAACGATTACCATTGTCTAGCCAAGTAACAATCAGAACGAGTCATTTTTCACAACATATATCAATGGACTCAATATATAATAGGGTGGTTCGATTGACCCAATTTTGAAAAAAGTTTACGTTTACAAAAAATCTGATATTCATTAATTTAGTTCAAATTTTTTGTAATCATTTGGAAAATGGGTGAAAACATTTATAGAAAAGTATTGTACAATTTTTAATTCATATTGACAATTTGTTGGGAAATTTTATTCGCTTTCCAAAACAATAATTGGATTTTCATTATATGGAACTATTGCTGTGATATTTAATATTAAGAAAGAAAACTACACTCGATTTTATACCAATTTCGTCTTCTGAAAATTGATATAATTGTTCAATTCATTAGGACATTGTTCATTTCATTTCACAGTAGGACAAAGACAAAAGTCTAAAGGTACGTGTCCATTTGAGAGGAACTCGCGAGAGCATTTTAGAGCATTTTGGGAAGTTTTGGCCATTAGAGACCTGCTATCAGACTATGGAGAGCTTACTCTCAGATAGTTCTCGTATTGAAAACCGTGTCCACCACTTCCATTTGAATTGTGTCTGTACTCTCGACAGTGAATTTAAAATTTAAATTTTGATATTTCGAAATTGATTCAAATAATAAATGACTTATGTGATGTATTGATACCATAAGGTCAGGAGGATCCTCGTTAAAATTCCGGCAAATGAATGGTTGCAATTTTTATCAATCGAGAATTTAATCAGGGTTGATTCATTTAAGTATCATTTAATATTTTCTTTTTATTTGTTTTCATTGAATTACAAAATGATTTTCCCTTTTAATTATCAATTTTCAATTAAATTTTAAATATATTTTCTCAAATAAATTCATTTAAGATAATAAGAAATTATATGGTAGTTTCCTCATATATGCCATCAATTCTATACTTTCTTCATTTGACCACTCAGATTAACTATCAAAAAATCGAAACTTGTTGGTATTTGGAGAGAAACTATCAGAACTGTTAAAATACAGTGTGTCTACTTGAGGGCAAATCTCTTTGGAGGAAGTTCTAAACAATTTTGAAAAGAAAAATTATGTTCAACAAAAGTGATATATGAAAACAACTTTAATTTTTTCATATAATCAGACTACCCTAAAATTAAATATAATATTAGAAGTTAGTCAATCAATAGAATTGCTTGAAATACTTTATAATTTATATTGCTAGAAATTTATTAACATTTATAATAAGCTGACCCCGCGAACTATGCCCCACTACTAAAAAAATCGCCATGCAAAATGAACTGAAAATGAAACTCCGGGAAAATTTCCAATTTTTGGATCGATGGTGACCTTCCTGGGCCGGATACGAACACAACAACAAAAAAATGTACAACGCAAATCGGACAAACTGTTGCTGAGTTATGCGTGTACACACGAACATCATTCCCTTTTATAGATGTCGGGAACGAATTCTATTCGCTAGCTGAAAAGAATTCTTTTCTACACAAATTGACGGGTAGTTAAATACACATGTTCACATGCATTTATTTATTTATTTATTTAACCTTATCAACGGATCAAGCAATCCTACTGATTGACATATTATGATCCGATCTAAAACTAAAAAAAATTCTCAAGAGCATCGAGCTAATGGAGCAAACACACCCGTATTCGTTATCAAATATTGTTTAGACAAGACAAGTAGTACCGCTGTGCAAGCAAGAAAGCTAGTATGTCCTCTTATTAGGTTTCGTTTGTATTATATTATCAAGGAACTTAGCAAATAAGCAAATGACAAAGGTCTGGAAAGAGTAGAGAATATTCGAAAAATTATTGGAAAATCGAGAAAGGTTAGAGAATATTCCAGAAATGCAATAGTCGGATATTTGGACGAAAGTCGAAAAGAAACTAGAAAGTAAAGACCGGAAATTTGGAAAAATTGAAGTGAGGAAAATGTCAGGAATATGTAGTACAGAAAATTGAAAAAAATCCTGAAAGTCGATCGAAATCGAAAAAAATTAGGTAAATATGGCGCGAAAAATCAGAATAAGTCAATAAGAGTTGAGATATTGTAAGAAAACGATTGTAAAAAATCATGAAGTCATAATTTGGCCGGTAAAAGTAGGATAAGTCAGTTAATATCAAAAAATGAAACAAATCGTATAAATTCATTTATAAAATACAGAGAAATTTAATAAAAAGATGCGTAAAGCCAGAGAAAGTCCGGAACAGGTCGGAAAGATTCCAAAAAAGTCGAGCAGTCTGGACAAGTCGTACAATTTCGAAAATATTAACGGAAATGGAACTGGGAAGCTTTTCCAGAGACGGGAAAAACTCGGTAACGTCAGAAAATTGGAACAAGTCAGGAAAAGTTGTGTAATTTTCTTAGTTTTTCCTGATTGTTCTCTAGTTTTCCCAATAAATTACTTTGTCATATAATTTTTCATTTTCTCCAACTTTCAACTGATTTTTTTATGTGTCTACAACTTTGTGTATTCAATTTAAGCAAGTAAATTCATAATTGACAGAATTATCAGATTTCAAAGAATATTGCAACTTCTTCCATGTTTTTAACAACTCCACCGACATGTTCTCGACTTTTCTCGAACTTTTTAAACGTTTTCCCTGCCTTTCTTCTGCTCAGTATTATCCACTTTTCTCAACACCCGCCCTTCCTGACTAACTCCAACTATTATTGATTATATCAGCTTTCTCGACTTGGTCCAAACTTTGGTCAGCTTAACCAACATTTGCAAGTATTTTTTTTTTTTTTTTGCTTTGTCTACATTTTCCCAATATTTTAACAGCCTTGCCGCGACTGTTTCATAACCTAAACCTAGTTGTACCTTACAAAACATACGTTCTGACCGCGAATTTGCAATTTAAAAGCCGCGATAATACTTTGAATAATGTATTCCCGAAAGACCACACTGTACGTAAGTACTATGCCAACAATGAGCGTGATTTGTCAACCATGTTGTTTGTTGTGTGGCGAACGAAATTTCGTGTGCCGTATCACTAAATATATTAGAAAAGGCTTGTGGTGATCAGTTTTGCCGAAAACACGGGAGTGTTAGAGAGTGATAGAAAGCGTTCAAGGAGGTCCTAGAGATCGTCGAAGGCATGCTTTATTCTGGTCGAACTTCAACCGACGAAAACATAAAAAAAATGGAAAGAAATTGTTCTCGATAATCACCATTTCAGTTTACGACAGACAATATGAGACTAACTTATTTCACGAGTCCGTTCGTTCGATTTTGGTGGATAGTTTGAGCATGAGACGCGTCGACGCACGGGTTGTTCCAAAAGAGCTGTATTTTCTTCGAAAACAAGTCCTACGCCGATTCGGATCCCACATTCGATATATGGGTCTACGAATTTGGAATGCAAACAAATCAATTGGTATCGAAATGGAGGACAAAAGACCAGTTGAAACCGAAAAAATCACATCAAAGTCGCTCAAAACACAAGGTGCTCATTGTTTCTTTTGATAACCGTGGTTTGGCGCATCACGAATTTTCTTCGTGGTAACAACGGTCAATAAAGAATACTATTTGAACGTATTGAAGGGTTAGCAGGAGAAAGTCCGTCAAAAACGGCCGATCTCGTATAAGAACAATTCGTGGATTTTACACGACCATCGTATATAAAGCAACAGTTGTGATTAAATTTAGACCCGAAAACGCAACAAACGTCATCGATCAACCAAAGTATTTAAAAGATATGGCCCCTCGTGACCTCTTGCTTTTCCTGAAAATAAAATAACTGCTACGGGGGCACGGGGCATTGGTATATGGGTGTTTCCATTTGTAACGGTCGCGAAATTTTCACAGCGTTTTTTAATGTAATTCGAGCAATAATGAAAGTATGCCAGATCTTTTTATTTGAAAAATTCTTTAA